>MDKI01004986.1:0-17074 GCA_005239505.1 Nicotiana paniculata | reverse complement strand
AGACTAAGCTCTATCTCCATACCTGCATGAGGCTAAGCTCTGCCTCCAATTTACATTCTTTCGTCGAGACTAAGCGATGTCTCTCCGGTACTATCTATTTGCTCTTCTTTCAGGCTAAGCTCTACCCTCCATTTCACAAGACTAAGCCTTGTCTTGTTAACATCATATTCTTGCATCTCATAGGCTAAAATATCTCCAACCTGTCCAAAGGCGTCATAGTTTGAAGGCATCATCATCATAGCCGGGAGATACCATATCATGACCTGAGGATCTCTCAAATTTGCATATCATTATTAAAAGGAGTCATGGTTTAGAGGCACTATCTTCATGGCCCGAGAATATCATTTCATTGCCTGTGAATCTCTCACTGAAAAATTCATGGCCCAGGATATCATAGTCTACGGACATCATCCTTAACCGTCCGAAGACAACTTTCATGGTCCGAAGGGAATATGCATCATGTTTAAATTTCCGCATGGATATATGCTCGTAGCATCTCTTTCATTTGTAGGTGACCCGATAAGAAACCACTATCCCAGCAGGAGAGATCTCACTCCAGTTCCTTCAACTATCTCAAACCATTCTTTCACCCATCCCGAAATCTCGTGTCTATTTTTGCGATGACTTCATCGGTATATTCCGCCGACGAATCTAGAACTAAACACAACCTGATTCCTATAAAACCAGGGATATGTAGGCAACTCAGAAACCAGAGTGCGACCTCAGGCAACTCAGAAACCAGAGTGCGACCTCAGGCAACTTAGAAACCAGAGTGTGACCTCAATTTCTCAAACTATCTCGCTCGTTCAAAATTGGCCATCATATCTTTACCCAACAACTATTCCATCCTTTCCGGGTAAAGAGGGGAAGCTGTTGATACAGAATTTTTCCTACAATATTTTTAAAATGTATATATACCCTAAAACTATGCATCAACATCAATTGATATTTTTCCATAATTTATACATTTTTTAAATTAATTTATTTCAGTATTTTATTCATATAAATAATTATAAAATTGCATCACAAATGATTTTCAACATTTCTTGATTTAATATTACTATTGATGGTCCTATTAAGTCCAAATTATTTCATAAATGGCCAGATTGGTTTTTTTTGGCTACAATTGCAATAACTTTGCAATTGTATCCCATGCATACATTATTGCATTATTTTATCGAAAATTGGTCCATTGTATTTTTAAAATACTAAAATTATTTTAAAACATTTCTGCGCATAAAATCATTTTTTTATAATTAGTTAATTATTTTACAAATTAATTTTATTCAATTGTTGGGTATTTAATAAATAGCCCCCTTTTGTTTTCAATTTTAACCTAAAAGACCAGCCCAAAAAGACCTCTCTTAATTTGGCCCAAACCCTTTGAGCCCAAAATTCAACATGCCCGACCCAATACCTTAACCAATCCTGGCCGTTGATCGTTTTTGATCAACCGTTCAGATTTTCACATTCCATAATTAACCTAACAACCCCCCCACACTCTCTCATTTCACTCTTTCCCCGCCGTCACCCTTTCTTTTCTCTCTCAAACGCTCTTTATCTGAACTCTAATTTCCAAGCGCTGTCACCGGCTTCCACTACCATTCTATGGTGTTTCTTCGTCGTCTCAGGCATCCTACTTGCTATGGTCCATCCGTTTCCTAGATCCTTGAGGAGATTTCAAGGGATCTTGGCGGTCTGGTTTGCACCTTTTGATTTCTTTCCTGCTTCAGACTGTTTGCTCGACCTTGAGTAAGAACCTCTCTTATTTTTGCTATGAATCCATGATTTTCCAGGTTTATGTTCTCGTCTCTGTTATGCTTTCTAAAAAACCCTAATTTATTTTCTCCGATCTTTATAGATCTTAGACGAATCGAGCAACTATCACATGTTTTCCTTGGAAATTTTCTAGTTTCAACTGATTTCCGATTTTTCCCTAAACTAGGGTTCACAACAACCCATTTTCTCAAAGGTCTTTCTGATTTTTAAACGTTTAATCGATTATCCTTTGTGTTCTTGACTGATTTATGCAAAGGTTGCCTAAACCCTAGCCGATTTATGTGAAAGCTCTAACTTTCTGATATTTTTCTTCGATTCTGAGTTTTTCAATGTTACTAGTTGTATTGGTTCATTCTATGTTTTGACTTACATGATTTTCCTTAGTCAAATCCAGTGCTTTGTGATTTTTACCCTAATTAATCTCTATTAGGGTTTCTAGGTCAATTTTTCGGTTAATTTCTACTCCATCCGTTCCAGTTTATGTGAACCTATTTCCTTTTTGGTCTGTTCCAAAAAGAATGAACCCTTTCTAAATATAGAAATAATTTTGGTTAAACTTATAATTCTACCCTTAATGAGAAGCTTTTATAACCACACAAATACTCTGGGCCCCTTTTTGAATTGTTTAAGACCACAAATTCCAAAAGTCTTCATTTTTTCTTAAACTCCGTGCCCAGTCAAACAAGTTCACGTAAATTGGAACGGAGGGAGTATGTGTTTCTGAAGTTTTACTTAGCCTATTTTCTATTTGTGGAATTTGATATTTTTCTCCCCAGAAATCAATATTACTTTGAAATTTTGATTAACTGATTCGCTCTGTTTAAAATTCATGTGCATAATTCTTGATTATTTCCTTGTTTATGACCTCAATTAGTCATTCTTGCCTTATTCAATTGCCTGTAATATTTACTGATTCCTTTACATGATTATTTCCCTAATTAGGCCCCTGACTGTTTTTATTCTAAGCTCCCTTATTTGATTTGATTCGAACCTCTTTCTTTTATTAGTCCCAATTGTTACCGTTTGGTTAATTACCCTTAATTAATGGAGGTTTATTCCAAACCCTTATAGGATGGGATTCTGTGACTTCCTTGATTGACGAAAGTTGATTCTTTTACCTTATTTGCTGTACTTTTGAAATACTATACAAGCTCTCTTATTTCACTTCTTAACACACGAACAAAAAGTTCAGAACACACACTCACACTCAAACTCTCTCTTCTTTCTCTGCTAATTGTGTTAACTCTTGGTCTAGCCGGCTGAAAGCCAAGGCTAGATATTGAAACTACACCTACTTTATATTCTGCACTTTTTTTTCAACTGGTATGTCTCTAGTTAAATTTTGAAACAACCTAAACTCTATGTGATTCATTCCTGCACTATTTCATTAGTTATGAATTCAATCCCTGTTCCTGCTTATTGCTTTGCTTAGCATGTCTAAAACCTGCCTTGTTTAATGTGTAATTAGCATGCCTAAACTGTAATTGCTTATGTGATGCTTGTCTAGTATGTTTATTTAGTCCCTGCCTATTCTCCTTTGCTGATGAGATCATGTTAGTTACCTAGTCTCTTAAGGCATTCGATTGACCCTAATTGTGTGTCTGATTCTATCCAATACCCTTTGCTTTCAAAATGGCTTTACTGCATCCTTCCTTTTGATTCAACTACCTACTATCATGACTAACCTGTTATTTCTATAAAGCTCCTAAGTGTCCTATGCCTTTGCTGGCTATATGCTTCCTTGTACCCTGTTCATGTGCCCTCCTAATGTGATTTCTATATGTTCCCAACCCCTTCACCCCTGTGTGAAATCTGCTTGTTGAGTGTTTGTGAATCTGGGTATCCTACGACCAATTGATTGTCTGCTGAGTTTGCTTTCTTCAAACTGATTTCAAAATGTTCTTAGTATTCTTCTCAAAACTGTTTTTTTTCACTTCTAAACTAGTTTCTATTTTAGAAAAAGTCTTTTTTCATTCCTAAGGTCATCTCCACATTGTTTTTCACTAAGTCTTTTAAAACTATGTCAAGCACTCTCACTTTAATCTTAGATCATTAAGTTATGCCCGTCCAGTGTGTGTACGATTCCCATGAGATTTATTTGAACTCTGGCATATTGGGGCTGGCCGTTCCACACTGCACATAACCAGTCCCTATTTTGAGAAAAGTCTTGGTGTGAGCACTGCTCGGGATCCTTGAGGTCCTTAGAGAACTCTGACACACTTGGACATTCATTGGCTATGAGGTTCTTGGCATTTTGAGAATACCATTAAAGGCCTTGCACTCCTAGGTTTACGTTAGGTCTGCTTCAGGCTCCCTATAGTATAGTTTATGTTTTATTTATGTAATTTATTCAATCCTGGTCTGTAATAATCCTTTGTAAACAGATATTGGGGTAACTAGTGAAAATGGAGGGTAGCTATATGATTATGTGGGGATAAACTGGGTAGACATCATGTTTTAGGCTTTACATTATGTTGAATTGTTGTAGAAATTATGTTCTAGGTTTGTGTGATGCACTAGATACCATGCTTTAGGACTTTTATGCTTGTTTGCATTAAACCATGCTAATTCGGTGCATTAGATACCCTGTCTTAGGACGATCATGTCTATTGCTTCAGCATATTGCACGTTATTGCTCATCATTTAAGTTCTGATTCTGCATAAGTTATTGTCTCTTAAAAATCCTGCCATTAAGTTAATAATACTGCCTAATAAAATGACCATTCCCATGTGCATTAGAAATCCTACCTTAGGACTCTGTTTGCTTTCGCTTTAAATCATATCTATATCGCCTGAATAAACAACTATCTATGAAAAGGTTAAAAAACAACCTCACGTATAAGAATCATGTTCTGGTACAAATTTAGTATAAAGTCACTTGTTATAATAGTCATCATTTAGATCAACATGCCTATAGGTTGAAATAATTCCAAACTGTTTCAGTTAGTCTCAAGAATTATGATTGCATATAGTCCCGCATCTAGGCAAGCCTTAGGTAATTAATGTTCTTATAAAAATTGAGAAATGATGCTCTGTTTATTTATAAACTGCTCAAGTTTAACAGGTTTAAAATCAGTAGGCAAACTGATTAGGATTTTGTCACTTAGCTTTAAAAACAATGCTGCATATATTGTGTTTTTTTGATGCCCTAGATACCATGTTTTAGGACTTCTCTAAGATTACCTAAAATCTGTGTTTGAGACGTGCTGCTTATTTGCTTATATATGTGGAGTTAAACATGATCCCCCTTAATTACTCCCCTATTTGATAGTCCTATGTGTTATTCGTTGTCGCCTAGATTTTTGCCTTTAAAACACCTCAGGAGGGTCTAGAACTGCCTAAGTCTAGAGGTCCTGAACTCCTCTAGGACCACTAGGAAGGGACGGGTAACAACATGCTTAGAGTTTGTAAATCAAACTCGCTTGTATAACCGCTAAGGGGAGGGTATTGGGTAGTAAAAGGATATGATGACCTGTGCGCTAATGCAACGTGTAGCCCCTCTCATTGATGAGTGATTACCGGGCATTGCATGAATATGATCCTATAGGCTAAATAACCTAGGACTTCCCTTATTCGTTTTACATATGTGTGCTTAGACTGCTTATCTGTCAAAAAGCCTTTTATTTCTTTTACATATGTGTGCTTAGATTGCTTATTTGTCAAAAAGTCTTTATTTCTTTTACATATGTGTTCTTAGACTGCTTATTTTCTAATTGACTAATTCACAAAGTAAGTTTGGCCGGGACCCACCATTGTGGACTTCGAGGGGTGCCTAACATCTTCCATTCGAAGTAATTTCAAGCCCTTACCCAATTTCTAGTAATGCAAACTGGTTCTATGAGTTACTTGTCGTAGGTGCCATAACGCACCTTAATTCATTAGGTGGCGACTCTTCAACTTCTTGTACTCCTTTCCCAAAAGGAACTGAGTTGTCTGAATAATGTCAAAAACTCTGACTATCCGCAAGGAGAAAAAAGGGGGCACGATAGCATGGCGACTCTGCTAGGAATTTTAGGCTTTTACCATAACAAATTGCTTTGTGAATTAGTTTGAACATGCCTTACTTTGTTAATACCTGCACCCTTTCCCCTTTCCCTTTATGTAAATTTAACAGTTTATTTTCAAGTATTTATTTCCTCAATACGAAACTGACTTGTTTCTTTGTTTTCCTTCTTAATTGTCTTTCAATTATAAATGCTATATTTATCGCTTTTCTAACATGCAAATACGTGAAAACATGTTATTTATTGCTGCATAAATCATGCTCAACATCATATTCCACTCGTGCCTAAACAAATCTTATAGCAACACTTGATGAGTGGTTGCGCTCTTCCAATTTATATCACCCTTTAAATTCAGAAAGGCTTATTTGCGGTAAAATCAGTCGATCAGCGGTGCGGTTGACGGTTCTGTGCCTTTACCCCTCAAGTTGTCCGCTTGAGGGTACCAGTGTATACCCCCATAGTAACCTTACTCTTATTATTGTGCATGCATCATGGTCAAACCTAGCTGGGTTAATGTGTTGTCCACACAATAACCCTTTAAGACAAGCCTTATCCAAAGTCCACCGGGGTTTCCACAATCCCAACGGACACAACCACGTTCTGTGCATTAATTTGGAGGACTAAATGCCAATATACTAATCATGAGTGTATAAATAGTCGAATCTGGTGGGGAAAAAGGGCCTAACCTTTTTTGTTTTGCAGAAAATGAGGCGCAATGTCCCCAAATTCGGTATGGTCAGCAACATTCCCCCAATGCTACTAGACTGGTGGTAAGACCTTCCCTCAAGTGATAAGAAACACGTGAGGAAACATTTGGGAAATTTACCTTCTCTACTAGACATTCAGCCGAACAATATGCTGATCGAAGTTGCAACTTTATTTTGGGACAGTGAGATGGCTGTGTTCTGCTTCAGGAATATCGAAATGACACCACTTTTGAAAAAAAATGGGGGACTAGGTGGACTGGTTTGGGAAAGCCCTGGGCTATTGGTACCTGAGAACCGCACGGGTAAAGGGTTTCTAAAGATGATGGGGTTGAAGAAAAATGTTGAACTAGCGTGCCTGAAAAGTCCTACATACCCTTTGAATACTTGTATGAAAGATACGGTCATAGCAAATCGTGCCATACCTACCATGACGAGTTCTCTATCACTTCTTTGGGTCACATCCACCGTAGAGTGTTCGTGTTTATTGTATGCTTTTTGGGCTTGATAGTGTTCCCGATGAAAAGGGAGAATCCATACTAGACTAGCCATGGTCGCCAGGATTTTGATGGAAGGGATCGATGGGCAAACATACACTATTTTTCCTATGATCTTAGCTGACATCTATCGGGCTCTGGAGCGCTGTCGAAGAGGGATCAAGCATTTTGAGGGTTGTAACTTGTTGCTGCAGTTATGGTAATTAGAACATATTTAAAGGGGCCAGTATCACCAAGAACTTCCGCGAAGGGCTTGGAATGACCACATTGCCTTCCATCACCCCAAGCGGATGACCTACATTCCAGATAGGTTTGCTCAGCTAGAAAGTGCCAAGGAGTGGGTAGAGTTCTTCGACAATCTGACCAAGGAACAAGTGCAATGGATGTTTGAATGGTTCCCGATAGACGAGTTTATCATCAGTTCCAGGGATGCTCCACAATTAGTGCGTTGGGTTGAGAGGAACATAACCCTATGTTCCTATCCGAGTCATAAGGCAAGCGGGAAGGAAGCAGGTTGTACCAAAGGTTGCAAAGATGGGTCACTTCAGGGCGGACTTTCAGGACGACGACGTCCCTTACAAGTTCCAAGCTCAGCACATGTGGCACTGCAAAATCATCATGGAGAAAAACACTATTGAGCAGACAGGTACCACGCTGGGTGCACACCTTTCTACCCAGCATGGTTTGAGGACAACTTAGATGGGATAGTGAGGCCGGGAATCAGTCGAGGAAATGGAATCATAGATGAAGATGCTGAGGCTCAGGTCAAGTACAACCGACTACAGAAGAGGGTCCATGATTCCGAGAATGAGCACCAGGAAATACATGAGACTAACAGGAGGTTGATCAAGGAATGGAAGGAAATGGTTGTCACTTCCAACCAGAGGCAGGAATATCTAGAGCGCGGTTTAGTGGAGCTGGAGGGCAAAGTCATCAAGAGGATCGAGAATTGCTAGAATGCTGATGGGAGCGAGGGAGGACACTTGGCTAGAGCATACCTGCTGCTGGGATTGCGCGAGTTGGGAAACTTGTTTGATGGAGTCAAGAAGATCGAATCTTAGGAAGGTCCTTCTGGGACCAAATAGGCTAGATTTACTTTTGCTTTCACAAAAGTAATAAGTCCAAGTTCCATTAGTGACTTATTTTCTAGTGTTATTTTTAGTATCGTTTTGGGATTCTTCTATTTTTATATTAATGAAATGAGGCATTTATTGGAATCTAAGTTCTCCAAATCAACTTGTCATTAGGCCTAGCTCGGGCACAAAGAGGCTCCCAAATTAGGACACGAATTTACAATTCTGCAATATGTGTTTAAATACTGCAAATACTCTTTTCATAATCCTCACTGACTTGGTTACCTTTTTGTTTTTATTTTATTTCTTTTGAATATTCCCCTTCCCCAAAGGTTTGTTCGTGCATTCTTGCATCATCATCATATCATACAAGATCCAAGGGCACTCCACCTTCTCCTCCTCCTAGTCCACCAAAAGGCAAGGGAAAAGCGAAGGTGGAAGACTTGAACAACATCAGAAAAGAAAACACTACACCAGCTGAACATCTAGAGGCTTATGACAGTCGGGGTACTCAGGTCCCGAATGATGCTATTTCGCAACTCGAACAAAGGATACTGAAACTCCAAGGAGAACTTGAGCATGTCCGGAACATAGCAAAACTTGTCCTTCTCACTCAGCGTCCCAGACGTCAGCCATCCAAACACTCAGAACCCTGCACCACCTTAAAATACACCCAACGAACGCCCGCAGAATCCTCCTGCACCTCACCACTATACAACTCTACCACAAAATCAAGCTATCCCACCACAATACCAACAAAATACTTGCCACACTCCACGAAACACCCCACCTGTCATTCCTGAACCTAAAATTCCACCAATGATCCCCACTATGCTCAAGCACCAGGACACAAGAATAACCCCATATATGTGGATACCCTACCTCACTCCACTCAACCCATCTCTTATACACCAGAATCTAGTGAGAAGGACATGCTCATCAGAAACCTGGCCGAGGAAGTTCAAGGTGTGGAAGGAGGTAAGGGGATCAAAGGTCTGAATTATGAAGACCTATGTATACGGCCAGATGTAGAACTGCTGGAGGGTGGCAAACCTCCCAAGTTCGAGATGTTCGATAGTACAGGTGATCCCAGGGTTCATCTGAGGACTTATTGTGACAAACTGGTCGGGGTCGAAAGAGACGAAAAGATCCGGATGAAACTGTTCATGAGGAGTCTCACAGGGGATGCCTTGTCCTGGTACATTAGCCAGGATCCTAAGAAGTGGTCTAACTGGGTGAGTATGGCATCCGACTTTATGGACCGGTTCAGGTTCAACACAGAGAACGCACCAGATGTCTTCTACATTTAGAATCTTAAGAAGAAACCCACTGAAACGTTTCGTGAGTATGCCACTCGTTGGAGGTCAGAAGCGGCCAAAGTCAGGCCAGCGTTGGACAAAGAGCAAATGAACAAGTTCTTCGTCAGAGCACATGGCCTACAATACTACGAAAGCTTGATGGTTATTGAAAACCACAAGTTCTCTAACATTATCAATCTGGGTGAAAGGATTCAAGAGGGTATTAAGAGCGGTATGGTTATGAATTTTGAGGCACTGCAAGCCACCAACAAAGCACTGCAGTCCGGTGGTATATTTAAGAAGAAGGACATAGGAGCGGTAGTGGTTGCACAAGGACCCAAAACTCCACTGATGTATCAAACCTCCCCATTTATATACCAAGAACCTCCACCTATATATCAACCATCACCCCCACCCACATATCAACCGTCACCCCCATATCAACCATTATCTCCAAGATATTCCAAACCAGCCACTGTCTATCACACATACAACTCCCAACCGTCTCATTTTCAGTCACCTCCAACTCGCCAAAACTTCCCAAGACCTCGACCAAACTTTGACCGCAAGCCACCCAAATAGTATACTCAATTTCTGAACCCATCGACCAGCTGTATGAAAGGCTAAAAGCTGCTAGTTACGTCACTCCCATCCATGCTGTAGCCACGGAGAATCCATCCCAATGGATCAATCAAAACAAGACTTACGCATACCATTCTGGCATGGAAGGACATACCTTCGATGAGTGCCACTCGTTGAAGGACAAAATCCAGGCTTTGATTGACAATAAAATCATCCAGTCAAAGGAGGCTACTCCTAATGTTCGCAATAACCCCCTCCCAGATCACAGAGGCGAAGGCGTCAATGTAATAAAAATAGATGAAGAATGGGATCCAGAGGGATCAATCGGGTTAATCAAAGAAGGTGATGATCCCAAAAAGCCCGCATTTACACTTAATCCCATTATAGTACAGATACAGCCGCCAGGAGGGTTTGAGGTAACCACATCGGCCCCGTTCAAGTTTGAAGTAGCACCACCTACAGATACGTCAGTGTTATTTGAGGTTGAAGTAGCGGCACCTGCCGCAACACCTATTCCATTTGAAGTAAGGGTAGCCACACCAATTACGGTGATAGTATCTACCACGCGGCCTTTCAAAATTAAGGCTGTGCATTGGGATTATGTAGCTGAAGCTAGAAGAAGAGGAAAGACCAAATAGAAGAAGCTGGCGCTGTACAAGAGATGACTAGAACTGGAAGGGTGGACACACCCGAGCATTTGGGGGAGTCCGGCAAACGGGCTTCTAACAGACCTCCCACCATTGAAACATGACCGGATGACCTCTAGAGGGAGGTACGAGTAAAAGAGTACTCAGTCATAGATCATCTAAACAAGACTCCGGCCCAAATATCTATCTTGTCTCTACTGCAGAACTCAGAAGCACATAGGAGTGCTTTGATGAACGTGTTGAATGAAGCGTATGTGCCTAATAACATCACAAGCGGAGAGATGGATAACATGGTGGGGCAGGTATTAGAAAGTCATAAGATCACTTTCCACGAGTTTCCACCTGAAGGTTTGATCCATAACAAGGCGCTGCACATAACTGTGCAATGCGAAGACTACTTGATTACTAAGGTTCCAATTGATGGAGGGTCCTGTCTTAATATCTGCCCATTGACAACACTGAAGAGGTTGGGCAAGGGCCTGTACGAAATACAAGAGGGGACCATGAACGTGAAGGCATTTGACGGGTCTCAGAGGGCCACTATTGGAGAGATCAATCTCTGCCTATAGATGGGGCCTACATGGTTTGATGTCGAATTTCAGGTGCTAGACATATCCGCGTCCTACAACTTGTTATTGGGATGACCATGGATACATGCCGCTGGGGCCGTGGCATCGACTTTGCATCTGGCGTTAAAATTTAAGTGGAATCATTAGGAGGTGATTATCCATGGAGACGTGAGCAACCCCATCTATAACCGCCAGACTATCCCGGTAGTTGAGGGTAGAAGAAGGCTTGGTGGAGAAACTTATCACCACATCGAGTGGGTCAATGCAATCGACAAAGATAAGTGGTAGGATAGTAAGATAGCCAGCATGATGAATTGGAGCGGGTATGAACCTGGCAAGGGTCTCGGCAAGAATATTTAGGGTATTTCCAAGCCGATACTACTGAAGCGTCACGACACTACTTTTGGCCTGGGATATCAGTACACTTGGTAGGAGTATCAAGACTAGTAGCCACCATGACACAATCTTTAATATGCATTAGAGCAGCCTATACTGCACTTGGAACAGACTTTCCAACATGCCGACATCATATGGGGTTAAGAAGAAGAAGAAGCACTAGCAGTCTTAAGGAACCTATTCCTAGAGGACGAGGATATGGACTGTTGTGTAATTGTCGAGGAGGAGGAGGAGGAAGGCCCTAACATCCAAGCTGTGAGCAAGGGATCATTCTTCAGAAATTGGGACTGTTAGACCATCCAGGGCCCGACGAGTCACGGGGTAGCAAGGCTGAACAACATTGTTCATTTTGTTTGCTAAGAAAAATGATTTCCTTTTTGCATTGTTTGTTTCAAATAAAATCTCCAGTGTTCCAAAACGTTTGTTTAGATTATTGAAAATAGCTTTTATGTTTCAATGAATCAATATTTATTACTCCCTCTGTTCCAGTTTACGTGAACCTATTTCCTTTTTGGTCCATTCAAAAAAGAATGACCCCTTTCTAAACTGGGAAATAATTTAGCTTAAACTTACAATTCTACCCTTAATGAGAAGCTTTTATAGCCACACATATACTCTGGGCCCCTTTTTAACTTGTTTAGGACCACAAATTCCAAAAGTCTTCATTTTTTCTTAAACTTCGTGCCCAGTCAAACAGGTTCACATAAATTGAAATAGAGGGAGTATTATCATTTTTACTCTCATACTTTTGTCTATACAACATTACTATTTGCTGTCCTGACGAACCAATGGCCATGACATGCAATGAGACACCGCAACAAAAAGGATAGTGATTCAGAAGAAGAAGATATCATACCCGAGGAAATTGTCAAAGAAGTAGAAGATTTTGAGAACAAGCCTAAGTCCAACTTGGACAAAACAGAGATAATCTACTTGGGAGATTCAGAGATTGTCAAGGAAACCCGCATCAACATCCACCTATCACATTCGAAGAAGTAAAAGTACACACAATTCCCGAAGGAATATGAGGACATATTTGCATGGTCATACGATGATATGAACAGATTAAGTACATCTATCGTGGCTCACAAATTGCCCACGAACCCGATGTATCCACCTGTGAAGCAAAAACTCGGGAAATTTAAGCCCAATATGAATATGAAAATCAAGGAGGGGGTCACTAAACAAATCAACGCCAAGGTCCTCAGGGTGGTTGAATAACTAACTTGGCTAGCAAAAATTGTGCCAATTCCAAAGAAGGATGGAAAAGTCAGGGTTTGCGTTGATTAACGGGATCTCAATCGAGCCAGTCCAAAGAATGATTTCTCATTTCCAAACATACATGTCTTAATCGACAATTGTACCAAGCATGTACTCTAGTCATTTGTTGATTGTTTCGCCGGTTACCATCAGATTTGGATGGGCGAAGAGGACGCTGAGAAAACAACTTTTATTACACCCTAGGAGGTATACTGCTACAAGATGATGCCGTTTGGTTTGAAGAATGCTGGGGCCACATACATGAGGGCCATGACGACCATCTTCCATGACATGATACATAAGGAGATCGAGGTATATGTGGATGACATAATCATTAAATCTAAGAAATCCACGGACAATATAGCTGATTTGAGGAAGTTCTTCGACAAACTGCGGAAATACAATTTTAAACTAAACCTTGCAAAGTGTGCATTCGGGGTTCCTGCCGAAACGTTGCTTAGGTTCAGCGTCAGTCGCGGAGGAATAGAACTGGATCCATCAAAAGTCAAAGCCATCTAGGAGCTACCACCACCAAAGAGTAAGAAGGAAGTAATGAGTTTTCTAGGACGGCTAAATTACATCAGCCGGTTCATAGCCCAGTCCATAGTCATATGTGAACCAATCTTCAAGATGTTAAATAAATATGCAGCAGCTAGTTGGACCGAGGATTGTCAAAAGGCCTTCGACAGAATCAAGGAATACTTCTCAACTCCACCAGTCTTAGTACCCCCAGATTCGGGTAGACCTTTGTTACTCTACCTTGCAGTACTAGATGGAGCCTTCGGCTGCGTCCTGGGGCAGCATGACGAGACAGGGAAAAAAGAACAGTCTATCTATTACCTGAGTAAGAAGTTCACTCCATATGAAGCGCGGTACTCTCTGCTGGAATGTACCTGTTGTGCTCTAACATAGATCACTCAAAAGTTGAGGCACTACTTCTTTGCTTACACAACATACCTCATATCGAGAATGGATCCCTTAAAGTATATCTTTCAGAAACCCATGCCCACTGACAAGCTGGCTAAGTGGCAAATCCTGCTGAGTGAGTTCAGTATTATTTATGTGACTTCGAAAGCAGTTAAGGGACATGCACTTACTGATCATCTTTCTAAAAATCCCGTAGGAGGAGAATACGAACCCTTGAAAACTTATTTTCCCGATAAAGAGGTACTATTCATAGGAGAAGATATTGCTGAGTCCTATGACGGTTGGAGGATGTTCTTTGACGGAGCAGCAAATTTCAAGGGAGTTGGCATTGGAGCTGTCTTGGTATTGGAAACTGGCCAACATTATCCGATATCTACTAAACTTGGATTTCCGTGCACCAACAACATGGTGGAATATGAAGCTTGAATCCTAGGGTTCAACATGGCCATCGACATGAATTTAGGAGCTGCTGGTAACCGGCGACTTGCTTGTGCACTAGGTACAAGGGGAATGGGCCACCAAGAATTCCAAGATATTGTCATATCTGCACCATGTGTAGGCATTGAGAAAAAGGTGCACAAAGACAGAGTTTCAGCATGTCCACAAGATTCAGAACAAGTTTGCCGACACATTGGCCACTTTGTCATCCATGATACAACATCCAGACAAGAACTTCATCGATCCTATCCCAGTAAGGATCCAGAGCCAGCCGGCATATCGTGCTCATGTCGAAGAGGAAACAGACGGGGAAGCCCTGGTTTCACGATATTAAGGAATACTTGGCAAAAGGAGAATATCCGGATCATGCAAATCATACTCATAAACGTACGCTTCAGAGGTTGTCCAACAGTTTCTTCCACAGCGGAGGTACCCTATACAAAAGGACTTCTGATTTGGGATTACTGAGATATGTCGATGCAAAAGAAGCTTCTAAATTACTTGAGTAGATACATGCTGGGACCTGCGGCCCGCATATGAATGGCTTTGTCTTGGGCAAGAAGATATTTAGGGCCGGTTATTTCTGGATGACCATGAAGACAGACTGCATCCAGTATGTTTGGAAATGCTACCAATGTCTGGTACATGCAAATATGATAAAATTTCCACCAAATGAGCTCAATGCAACAAGCTCACCTTGGCCGTTTGCCTCTTTGGAAATGGACATCATTGGTCCAATCGAGCCCACCGCCTCAAATGGGAACCGATTCATCTTAATAGCTATTGATTACTTCACCAAGTGGGTCGAAGTAGCATCTTACAAGGCAGTGACTAAGAAAGTCGTGGCAAACTTTGTTCGCGATCGGATTGTTTGTTGATTTGGAGTTCCGGAATCAATCATCACTGACAATGCTTCCAATCTCACTAGTGATCTAATGAAGGCCATGTGCGAGACTTTCAAAATCAAACACAAGAATTCCACAGCCTATAGACCTCAGATGAACGGGACTGTAAAAGTCGACAACATGAACATCAAGAAGATACTGAGAAAGATGGTAGAAAATCACAAACAGAGGAACGAGAAGTTACCAGTTGCTTTGTTAGGATATCGCACCACAATCTGCACATCAATCGGGGAAACTCCCTACTTGTTGGTTTATGGTACAGAAGCCGTTATTCCTGCCAAAGTGGAGATTTCTTCTTTGACAATCATACAAGAAGCTGAGCTCAATGATGCAGAATAGATAAG
Organism: Nicotiana paniculata; assembly: GCA_005239505.1. Classification (NCBI taxonomy): domain Eukaryota; kingdom Viridiplantae; phylum Streptophyta; class Magnoliopsida; order Solanales; family Solanaceae; genus Nicotiana; species Nicotiana paniculata. The sequence goes on along the minus strand of MDKI01004986.1, from coordinate 1,651 downwards.
GAGCCGTTATGAGTAGCTAGCCCTCATAGACGAAAAAAGAATGAATGCAGTGTGTCACGGGAAACTTTATCAGAATAGAACGTCCAGAGCCTTTAACAAAAGAGTCAAGCCGAGACAGTTCACACCAGGGCAGCTGGTGTTGAAGAAGATCTTTCCGCATCAAGATGAAGCCAAAGGGAAGTTCTCTCCCAATTGGCAGGGTCCGTATATGGTTCACAGAGTACTGACATGAGGAGCGCTCATACTTGCAGAAATGAACAGAGAAGTCTGGCCAAAGCCAATCAACTCAGATGTAATCAAGCGATACTATGTGTAACCCTTTATGCTTTTCTCAAATGATGTAAATTGAACTAAGCTCGACCTGATTCCCGTTTAAGAGAGGATATGTAGGCAGCCCTATGGGTTTGGTTACAATTCAATAAAATATTATTTCCCCCCCACAATCAGAAATTGGGGCAAAATTTTGAGGAGGACCCTCAAAATTCCGAAACAAGTTCGGCCAATCGCAGCATGTGCGGCAGTCAGAGATGTCAATCCATCTAAATGGGTCAGAATTTTGAGGAGGACCTTTAAAATTCCATAGAGGGAGAGCTTGCAATGTCTCGGATCGTGTCACAGTCATTGGTTCATCTAATCGATTTCCCAAATATATATTTTTTACTATGTCTTCTAAAACTATGCATGCTTGCTTGCGAAATAACTCTATTTAGCAAATGCTACTCCCCAAAGATTTGAACAAGATCTTCAGACAAAGCAAAGCAAGCCGACGGAGGCACGAACCGACCTCCCCCTTTACAGAACTCATGAATTTTCTTTGGTTACAGGACCGAAGAATATATATGCCTCGAAGCCATGATCTTCATAACAACCACGATACCGAACTCTGCTACTAGCTATGAAATTCTGCTATCCACTGCTATTTATTCTATTTTATTGCACAATGCTAAACACTGCCTTCCACACTTGCATGGGGATAAGCCCTGCCTCCACATCTCCCATGAGGCTAAGCCCTGCCTCCACATTTTCATAAGGCTAAGCTCTGCCTTCATCTGCATGGGACTAAGCTCTGTCCCACATCTTGCATGAGGTTAAGCTCTACCTCTACACTTGCATGAGGCTAAGCCCTACCTCCACATTTGCATAAGGCTAATCTCTGCCTTCGTCTTTATGGGACTAAGCCCTGTCCCGTATTTGCATGAGGTTAAGCTCTACCTTCACACTTGCATGAGGCTAAGCCCTGCCTCCATATTTGCATAAGGTTAAGCCCTGCCTCCACATCTTGCATGGGGCTAAGACCTGCCTCCACATTTGCATAAGGCTAATCCCTGCCTTCGTCTCCATGGGACTAAGCCCTGTCCCGCATCCTGCATGAGTTTAAGCTTTACCTCCACACTTGCATGAGAGCCCTGCCTCCATATTTGCATAAGGCTAAGCTCTGCCTTCATCTGCATGGGACTAAGCCCTGTCCCGCATTTGCATGAGGTTAAGCTCTACCTCCACAATTGCACGAGGCTAAGCCCCGCCTTCACATTTGCATAAGGCTAATCTCTGCCTTTATTTGCCTGGGTCCAAGCCTTGTCCTGCATCCTGCATGAGACTAAGCTCTATCTCCATACCTGCATGAGGCTAAGCTCTGCCTCCAATTTACATT
>ML336854.1:0-60611 GCA_005239505.1 Nicotiana paniculata | reverse complement strand
TCCTATATTACTTGTCGACCACGTACACTTGCGTGTGCATTGGGAAATCAACCAACAGGAATCACATAAAACACAATGTCATGAAGTCACAATATACACAGCCTTACCTTCCAATAGTATACATAGATATACGAAATCATCATGCCTTAGAAATCAACTTCGCAAAAGTCCTTAAAATAATGCACATTTTTAACAACTTTAAAACAAGGACTTGGTATGTAAATAAATGTAGTAAAATGATAAGTAGCCCCTCGGGCATAACATGTTTCATAATCAGCCCCTTGGGCATGCCTCAATCACTCGCACTCGGTGAACTCACTAGGGGTGTGTACAGACTCCGGAGGGGCTCCTTCAGCCCAAGCGCTAATATCACTCAGCACCTCACCATCACTCTTGGCCCTCAGCCACACTCGGTGAAACCACTCGAAAATCCCCTCTGGCAAAGTAATAGAACGGGATACTTGACCCGAAAGCATCATTTTAATGCTCATGTAGTGTAAATCAGGCTGAGTTTCAAATAAAATAGTATGCACAATGATGTTGAGTAATATCATCAACAGGTAGTGAGGAAAACAACCGTAAAACGCCCTCAAAGGGGTCCAAATAGATCGGCACGAGGCCCCAAACACGACTTACAACCCAATTATTTTTCACAAATCTTTAGAACATAATTTAACATAATATTTTGAGTAAATATGAAACTCATTAGTTGCTGCGGAGAGGACCTAGTCCAATCCAAAAATCAGTACGCGCCACATACTCGTCATCCAACATGTGCGCCTTTCTAAAAATCAGTGAGAAAATATGTAATTCGGGGTTCCATACTGTCAGGACAAGATTTAAGACCATTACTTACCTCTGCCGGGCCGCGACACTAGTCCGATATGGATTTGCCCCTCAAATTGGCTCCCGATTGCTACAAATCTAGCCAAAACAAGTTCAACATCATTAATATATACTCAAGGAACACAACCCAATCGAAAATTATCAGTTTAATCAAAAATCTCGAAATTCGGCAAAACCCGAGCCCCGGGCCCACATCTTGGAATTCAATAATTTTTACATCATTAGAAACCTCGTCCTCCCACGATTCTATACATACCAAGAACACCGAAATCGGACCATAATTTCCATTCCAAAACCTCAAAAGAAATCCCAATTCTTTCCTCCCATTTTCCCAAATTTTTCCTACCCAAATCCTTAAATTTTCAAGCCTAATCTTAAGAAATTTACATAGGAACGGGATTAACAACCAAATAACTTACCTTTTCTGAAGAACTTTGAAATTCTCTCTCAAAACCACCTTCAATGGACTCCTCCCGCTTGCAAATTGATCAAAACTAATAAATTTCGCGGAGGGGTCCTTTTTATACTGTTTTGCACAGTCATTTTCGCACCTACGGAAAATTTGCCGCAACTGCAGTCCTGGGGTGCGCACCTGCGAGAATTACTTAACTGGCCAAATTCTCGCGCCAGCGACCACCTTTCCAAACCTGCGGCTTCGCAGGTGCGATACACCTTCCGCACCAGCGACATCACAGGTGCGACAAACCCCTCGCACCTGCTAACCGTTCCCTACACAGGCAAAACTCACACCTACGACCTTTCTCTCTGCTCCTGCGCAACCGCACCTGCGACTCCCTTTCCGCAGGTGCGAAAACACCAGCAAACCAGCACATCAGATTTCCAAAAACCACTCCAACTTCCCGCCAACCATCCGAAATCAATCCCGAGCCCCTCGGGGCCCCAAACAAACATACCAACACACCTCTTAGCATTATTCCAATTTAGTCGAGCCCTCGAAACACCAAAAACAACACGGAAACAGAAAATTTTCATCAAATTCAAGACTAAGAACTTTGAAAATCCTAAAATTCGCCAACTACGCCGAAACCAACAAAAACACCTCTGATTAACCCGAGATTTTGCGGACATATCCAAAAAATGACATTAAGAAACCATTCCAACTTCCGGAATTCCATTCCGACCTCGATAGCCTATTTTCCACTGCCGACCGGAAATCGCCAAAAACTAACTTTTGCCAATTCAAGCAAAATTCTACTCCGGACATCACAAAAATATTTCGAACACACTCCCAAGTCCCAAATCACCTAACGAAGGTATTCTAGCCATAAAATCCTCATTCTGAGGTCGTTTACCAATAAGTCAACTCTCAGTTGACTTTCTCAACTATTGGACTACTTTAAAAAGCTTAATGCCTAAAGTCTCACCATAACTACTCCGGACCCAAACCAATTGATCTAACATATCAAAACAAGATAGCGACACATAACAAACGTAGAAATAGGGGAAATGGGGTAAATCTCACAGAACGATCGGTTGGGTCGTTACATGTACGTGGTACTTGACCGATTTAGGCTACTTGGACTCTTTCCATGCCTTAAACAAATTGTGGTATCATGTTCTACATTCTTTTATTCAGTCTATTCTTACTTGTGTTAGTCTATCCTTTCATGACTTAAATGATTACATTACCACTTGTTCTACATTCTAATTAATAAATTACCGCCATGCTTTATCTAAACTTGTTGCCTCTATTGAAACTTGCACGTTATCTATTTCATTGTCGATTATCATTATTTGAAGTTATTGGTCGTGTTATCATAATTGATTATCATTACTTGAAGTTATTGTTTATGTTTTCTCTTTCCTTGTTGATTTCCATTATTTGAAGTCATTGTTATACGTTATCTCTTCCACTATTTCCATTATTTATTATTGTTGATATTCTTGTACCCGTTGTGGTGGAGCTAATTCGAGCTATTTTGAGGTTTGAAGTATGAGTAAAATCCCAAGGGATTAAATTGGGATCGTGTCTAGGGCCAACGACCATGTCTGGATGTAAAAACTCAAAAGTTGAGCCGTATTCTGAGAAATTTGCACAAGTGCGACGCAACAATGTATTTTTGCTACCTCTTGAATTGTTGATCTCCCTGGATTAATGCCCCGCATTTCGCGTCGCACCATGTGGTGCGCCTGTGCAATTTTTATAGAGTAAATGTCCTATTTAGGCTAGGAAAAGTTGATTTCGTTTGGACCCAACCCTACTTGGTATAAATACACGGAAAAATGTTATTTTCTAGACTTTTGATACTTATTCGACCTAAGGAGGCTAAGGAGGAGTTGGAAGAGCAAAAGCACAAGGATTTCATCATTGAATATATATTTTTCGGTAATTTATTTGTGATGAATTTCTCCATATCTATGGAGTAATTCCCTTTAGGTTTGATGGATTTGGTGTATTGATGATTGTTTGTAGATTATAACTCTAGTTTTATGTATTGAAAAGTTTTTGGATGATTTAACCTTTGCATCTATATTCACTTGATCATGTAATCGAGTGAGGCATAACTTGTGATATCTTTGCATTATAATATTAGTTGAGTTCATTAATTCTTCTTAGTAATTGGAAGAGACTAGTTGAATCATTGATTAAACCCAATTAGAAAAATAATCGAAAGATGTTTTCCGAAAGACAAGTTCATTATGCATTCGTACATATCTTCACGCGCTTAAATTGGTTCATCTCGTGAGGCTAAGACTTAATTGAGAAAGGAGTTGTAGCTAACACTTGAACTAATAATTGAGTGAATTGGAAAGACTCACTTGAACATTAGAAGTGAATTATCTAGAGGTAGATCTCAAATCATTATCTTACACATATCCTATCGACCCGTATTTTCTCCTAGTGATAACTTTGTTGTTTGTTCCTTGTGTCGATTGACATTAGTCAATAATTTTAGACTCTTACTTAATTTTAGTTAGAAATCATATAAATATCAATTGTTGATCATCTTGAATAGCAATCAAGTTAGAAACTACGAGAATATTGTTTAAATCAAATCCCTGTGGATACGATATTATACTATACTATATTTGATTAGCGATCATAATTTAAGTGTGTTTCGATCTCGTCAAATTTTGGCACTCTTGCGGGGGATTGTCAATCAATAGTGTTTGAAATAGTTTTTGGTGCTAATTTAGGAATTAGGTTTTAGTTTTTTTCTCTTTTGTTTTCATTTCGTTTCTTTTTCCTTTCTATTTTATTTTCTTTAGTAGTTAACTTCTTTTCAAGATTCGTTTTGTAGTACCTAACAAGTTGGTGAAGATATTGTTGATTTTGAACTCTAAATGTTGTGAAGATGCAGTACAACCAGCCTAATAAAACAGTTGAACAGTTAGAAGCTGAACATTATCAACGGTCTGCTGTATGTTTTAAATGTGGTGGAAATCATCTATGGCTCGACTTTCAGGTAGGTATGAATTCTTATTATGGTTTTTATTTTGAACAGTCTCACTATATTTCTAGTCCGTACATGTACGAGGATTCATATGGGCACAATTTTGACTCTGGTTGGGATGAATACCCTTATTATCACTGGAATGAAAGCAAAGCGAGACAACCAACTCAAAAGGAGAATGGTAGTTTACAAGCGCTTATGCATATGTTCATGAATAGTGTTGAAGAAAGGTTTATGATAATTCAGGAAGCCATTTAGAACCTAACAACGCAAGCGAGTTGAATAGTAAGTATACTTTCAGAAAGCTCATGGCATTGTGATAGGGAATACAAGGAGGAAATACATTGGGAGAATGAGCCTATCTAAGAGGATGATCGTCTACATAGGGACATTTCCACGTTACAAGAGGAATCTGATTCAACCGAGACGATCGAAGATAAGTCTTTGGTTGAATATGAAGTGAGGGAAGAAGAGTTCAAACTCCCATCCACCTTTCCACATATACAACATTTAGTATATGAGAATGAGAAATATATGGTCTTCGTCATACTAGAGGAATATTCACTTGATCTTTCGTCTTTGTTTTCTTATTCTAACCTTGATCATGTGTATTTTATTTTTGGGGATTTACAGGATTGTATGGATTGATCCAGTGAAAGAATGCATAAATAAGTTAAGGATCATCATGAAAGAGCAATTCACCACTCAAGGTGAGTAATAAAGAATCCTACAGAGTGAAAACGAGGAATGAATTCAGAATTAGGGATGGAGTTCATAAGTTCTCGAAAAAGAAGAAAATTCAGGGAAGTTTTCTTTACCTCCTTCTTTTTAATTATGTGTTACGGGGACATGCCACAACTTAAAGTGTGAGGTGGGGGATATTTGTGTTGTATGTATGTATGTACGTATGTATGTATGTATATTAGTTTTAGTTTTTGTTAGTTGTAGTAGTTAGAGATAGAAAATAATTGAAAAAACATAAAAAATTTAAAATTTTTTAATTTTCCCGATGATGGATATCATCGACATGTTTCTTGATGGATTAATGTCAAAAGAAAAAGATTAAAAAAAAATTATTTCGTTAGGTAGTCTATTAATTTCCCCTTGGTTTTTCTTTATGTCGCGTTCTTTTCCAAGGGTTTTGTTTGAACCGGGTGTAGTTAGTTTTTTGTTTTTGTTAGGGGTAGGAAACATTGTGCTATGATATGAATTGAAGGAAATGTCTCTTGATTTTATTATGCCTTGAGAATAGTGAGTTCTTTAGTTGTGACGCTTAAGCTCAGTTTTTAACTCTTGTATAAGTACCTTAAATTGTATGATATTAACTTTTCTTAACTGTTATGACTATAGTGTCTTGATAGTTCGTCTTGAGTGAGGTATGTGTCATGTGTGTGTGAGGTTTTGTGTATTCTGTGAATTGCATTTGACGTGTAGAACTTGCCATGTGTGTTTACAAATCGAAATAGTAGTTTTATTCAGTCTTGGAAGTGATATTGGCATTTCTTTTTTGAGCCAGTTATATGCTTTTACCCACATAATTATTATGTATCTTAGTTAACCCCTTTGAGCCTATAATCATGTTTCTTTGGCAACCATGTTACAAGCCTTACCCATTTGTTTGAATTGACCATCTATTTGAACCTTTTACCTCTCGTGAACACTTGAAATTATTATGAACTTCGTAAAAGTTGAAGTGTGGGTGGTTGGTTTTGCTTTTGGGTGGAACTAATGAAATAAGGAGAAAGGTGCACTAGTTTGAAAGAGTAAGCGCCACTTGAATTGAAAAAGAAAAAAAAAATAAGCATATAATTTTGAAAAATATTCCATGATAGTGGTAACTCTTGATGTATTTGTGCCTAAAGAAGTAGGGAGTTGATGCATAGTGATGTGAATAAGGGGTTATGATTTGGCATAAGGATGGGGTTTTTAACAATGAAATGTATGTATTAAAGTGCTCAGAGAGGTGTAGTCACTCTTATATCTAAATGTATCCTACCCGTCTCGCAGTCGACATTACAACCAATAAAAGTCCTACTTGATCCTTGACTGAATAAGTTCAATTAGTAAAGTAGTACACTACGGGCAAGCGTATGGTACGTCTTTTGTGGCATATGAATGTTGTTTTTGAGACTGAGCGAATTCTTTCTATCTTGAGCTCCTAATTATTCTTAAACTTTATTGTGTGTGGAACTACTCTCTATTGTTGTGTGAGGGAACTTGATTCATGAAGGAAAGGTAATGTCATTGACTTCTGTGTTAGATTAAGAGAGCGGGTTGTGAAAAATGTGTGGTGATTTTGAGTCAAATCTTGAGGCGAGGATGTTACGTTAGAGTGCTTAATCTATTTTAAATATTCTTGGTGTGATGAGTTAGGAGAGTTGTTTAAAAAGGTCATGTATATTGTGAAGTATAGTTTGATTGCTCGAGGATGAGCAATGGTTTAAATATGGTGTGTTGATGGTAGGCTATAATTGCGTATTTTAGTTTCTTATAACACTCTAATTCATTTCACTTCACTTGTTTGGAGGTTTAATTGGTAGTGTTTTGCACTTATTGTGTGTTTTATGCCTTGTAGGAGTGATTGCGAGTGATGTAGATATTGTGGAGCTAATATTTGGAGCTTTGAAGTATGAGTAAAAGCCCAAGGGATTAAGCCGAGATCATGTTCGGGGGTCGAGGACCAAGTTGGACGTCAAAACGCAAGATTTGAGTCGTACCCTAAGAAATTTGCACTAGTGCGATGCAGGGTGCAAGGCGTAGTGCAACATAGTAGTGTGTTTTTGCTTCCTGTTGAATTGTTGAGCTCTCAATATATTCCCACTAATGCCCTGCATAGCATATCGCCCCATGCGCCTGTGCAATGTTTATAGAGTAAATATCCTATTTCGGCTAGGAAAGGGTGATTTCGTTTGGACCCGGCCCTGCTTGGTATATATATATATATATATGCAAAAATGTTATTTTCTGGACTTTAGATACATATTCTACCTATGGAGGCTAAGGAGGAGTTGGAAGAGCAATAGCACAAGGACTTCATCATTCCTTCCTCACTCAAGACCCGAGTTTAGATTGAATTTATGTTTTCCTGTACTTTAATTTTATTTGTGATGAATTTCTCCATATATATGGAGTATTTCCTTTAGGGCTTGATGGATTTGGTGTATGATGATCGTTCGTGGATTATAACTCTAGTTTTATGTATTGAAGCGTTTTTGGATGATTTAACTGTTGCATATATATTCACGTATTCATATAGTCGAGAGAGGCATAACTTGTGATATATTTGCCTTATATTGTTGGTTGAGTTTATTAATTATTCTTAGTATTCGGAAGAGGCTAGTTGAATCATTGATTAAACCTAGATAGGAGAATAATCGGAAGAGGTTTTCCTAAAGACCAAGTCACTACGTACTCTTGCATATCTTCACGTGCTTAAATTGGTTCATCTCGTGACGTTAAGACTTAAATAAGAGAAGAGTTTTAGCTGAGCATTTGAACTACTTATTGAGTGCATTGCAAAGACTGACTTGAATATTAGAAGTAAATTATCTTGATTTAGATCCCAAAACCATTATCTTACACATATCCCATCGACCCCTATTTGCTCCCACTTATAACTTTCTTGTTTGTTCATGTGTCGATTGTCATTAGTCAATAATTTTAGACTCTTAGTTAATTTTAGTTAGAAATCATATGAATCTCAATTGTTGATCATCTTGGATAGCAATAAATATACAAACTACGAGAATATTGTTTAAATCCAAATCCTTGTGGATACGATATTATACTATACTATATTTGATTAGCGAGCATAATTTAAGTTTGTGTTTTGAACTCATCAAGCTATTCAGATCGGAAGGTTCGTGATGTTGCATTCATGGTTGGAGAGTGAGTCTTGGTCTGAGTTTCATCCATGTGATGAGGTTCGGGAAGAAGGTCAAGTTGAGCCCTAGGTATATCAGCCCTTTTGAGATCCTCGAGAGGATTGGTGAGGTGGCCTACAAGATATTATTTCCACCTAGTTTATCTACGATTTATACAGTGTTCCATGTTTCTATGCTCCAGAAGTGTTATGGCGAAGCGTCTAATGCTTTAGACTTTAGCACAGTCCAATTGGATGAGCATTTGACTTATAATGAGGAGATGATGGATATCTTTGACAGACAAGTCCGGAAGTTGTGATCGAAGAAAACTGCTTCAGTAAAGGTTCAATGGAGGGGTCATCTGATTGAGGAGGCGACCTGTAGACAGAGCACGACACGCGAAGTCATTATCCTCATCTATTTATCACTTAAGGTATGCCCTAACGCACGTTCAAGGACATATGATTGTTTTCCGAGGGGGAGAATGTAACGACCTGATCATTCATTTTGTGTAATTACGCCTCGTTACTCTTTTTTATGCTTCACACATGTGTATTTGTGATTTTATGACTTGCGGGGTTGTTAGTTTCGTTCCGAGAAGCTTTCATGCCGATTCGGACCCTAGATTCTTGAATTAGAAGCTTAAAATTAAAAAAGGTTGACCAAGTTCTGACTTTTGTTGAAATGACCCCGTAACTGTGTTTTCATGGATCTGATAGCTTTGTATCGTGATTTCGGAATTGGGCGTATGCCCGAAATTAATTTTGGAATTCCGTAAGTTGAGTTATGTTGATTTACAAAAATTTGAAAATTTGAAGTTGAAAGGCTTGACCGAATGTTTGCTTTTAGCTATAGAGCTCGGAATTCGATTTTGGGACTTTGAATAGGTTGTTATGGCATTTGACACTTTCCTGAAAAATTTGGTGTCATTTGGAGTTGGTTTGATAAGATTCGAATGTTTAGTTGTAATTTTAGAAATTTTGAACTTTACCTAGAAATTTTTGTGTTTTAGAGTTCAATTCGTAGATTTAGATATTATTTTTGTATTTTCATCACTCGAGCAAGTTCGTGTGATATTTTTAGACTTTCGTGGATGTCATGTTTAGAGGCTCCAGGGCTCAGATGAGTTCCAGACATGTATTGGAATGGTTAAGAACATAAAATGAACTGCTGGTGTGTTGGTGCTCAGTTATTCCAATTACAAACATTAGCCTCGCAATTGGGAAGGTGATAGTAGGGATCAAATGTCACAAATGTGACTTCTCCTTCCCATTTGTGAGGGAAGCAAGATTTTATCTTGGATAACTTTTGCGAATAAATGTTTTCTTTTGCGATGATGGCCAGTTTGCAATTGTGCAGCCTTTTCTTGCAATTGTGAGGACGTATGAGGTTGTAAGGGTTCACATTGCGAGCCCTGGTCCACAATTGTGAGGGTTCTCTTGTCGCAAATGAAACATTTGCAGCTCGTTAAAAAGCTGAGAGACGTGATTTTTGAAAATATTCTCTCATTTTTTAACCCTAAACTCGGTAGGAGACGATTTGAAGAGGGGATTTTGACCTACAAAATTTGGGTAAGCGATTCTAATCCATTTATAGTCATATTCCATGGGGTCATGGGTAGTCAGAATTTATCACTGGATCCGGGTTTTGACCGGGCGAGGCCCTTAGTGACTTTTTGGGAAAAGTGTTAAGATCGTAGTTGTATCTATTTTGCAATTGATTTTCCTAGCATTGTTTGATGATATTGAGTCAATTTTGGTTAGATTTGAGCCGTGTGGAGGAGAACTTTAAGGGAAAGGCTATTTCCGAGTGTTGAATTGGCCTAGTTGAGGTATGCATCTTGCATAACTTTATGTGGGGAACTACCCTTTAGGATTGGTATTACTTGATTTATTTGTGCCTTGTTAAAGTCGTGTACACAAGGTGATGTGTGGGTGCACGGGTTGTACGTGGTATTTAACCGGTTTAGGCTACTTGGACACATTCCATGCCTTAATCGAATTGTAGTATCATGTTCTAAATTCTCATAGTCAACCTATTATTACTTGTGTTAGTCTATCCTTACATGCCTTAAATGATTTTGTTACCACTTGTTCTACATTCTAATTGATAAATTGCTTTCATGCTTTAGTTGAACTTTTTGCCTCTATATAATGTTGTATGGTATCTCTTTCATTGTCAATTCGTGTTATCTCTTTCATTCTTGATTGTAATTACTTGAATCTAATGTTCATGTTATATCTTTACTTGTTGATTTCAATTATTTGAATTCATTGTTATATGTTATCTCTTCTATTGTGGATAATTCTTATTAAATATCATGGTTATACATTATCTTATTGTTAAGTTGTTGGTTTTGAGGTTTTGAAAGTCGTTATCACGTTGAGGCAAAATTGCTATTGTTGAAACATCTTCGTTGTTGAGCATTTTACATTTATCATTGTGGTTGATATTCTTGTACCTGTTATGGTGGAGCCATGGGCTATTGTTGTGGAAACTTTGATATTGTTGATTCCTGGCAAGTTGTGATATATGGGCACTTGTGGTGCAAGTTTTTATTGTGATGTTATATTGATGCATATGCGGCGGGATAAGGCTTGGGGTTAGTGTGCATGCGGTGGTTTAAGGTGGGACTTATGTGCGTGTTGCTTGTAGAGGAACTACGTGAAGCCACGCAGCGTCATAAGGTGGCTAAAGTGAGTGTTGCTATTTCAGAAAAAATATTTCCAAAACTTATTTCAAATGTAAGGCTCACGTGGTGGTATAAGAAAAGATTGCGATTGAAATTGAGAAAAATGAATATGAGGCAGTACCCCGGTTGTGATTCTTGATTTATATGAGGCGTCCTTAGTTGTAATTCTTATTATACATGAGGCGATACCTCGTTGTAAATCTTGTTGTTTATCTCATGTTGCAAAGAGTTTTGGTGTGGACATTTCTTGTTGTTTGTTCTTCCTTGTTCTAGCAGTAATTGTCCGTACAAGATCATTGTTGTTCTCTTTAATAGATTTCTTTATGTTATTTCCATGCTTACAAATATCGGTATTAGTTCATGCTGTTAACTATTTGTATCGGTTATTTCCCTGCATTCCATTAGTTATCTTTATTACGTTTTTATTATGTTTATTTATATCCTAGTAGGTGCCTCGACCTGTCCTTATCACTAGCCTACCGAGGTTCGTCTTGATACTTACTGGGTACCATTATTCTTGTCACGACCCCAAATCCTAAGCTAGATGTGATGGCGCCTATCATAATACTAGGCTAGCCAATCTACCGCAAATTAACATAAAGACTTTCCATTAAATTCAAAATTGTTCGATATTTCATAAAATTCTTCCGGTTTAACAGTTTAAAGCAACAAGACGAATAAAATAGTTAGACATTGCACCAAAACCTGGAGTCAACCGTCATGAGCATCTATAAAAAATCACAACGTACTACTATTTCCTTACTACAACCAGTTCTAGGAAATGATATCAAATAACAGGATAAGAAGGGAATGAGGGCATGCTGTTGACGCCAAACAGCTACCTCGGGATCCCGAACAAAACTCCAAGAGAATGCGAAAACAGCTAGCACTCAGACCCAGCACCTGAATCTGCACACAAGGTGCAGGAAGTAATGTGAGTACGCCAACTCAGTACTAATGAGAGTAATAATGCCTAAGGCTACGAAACGAGTAAAAATAGTCATTAATGCATAGTAAATGAAGCCTTTCTTTCAGGAAACACAGATACAATATCTTGTAACATTTACAACTCGCTTTCACTAAAATATCTTTTGAAAATGTGCCATTAGGATCAGCCTGCTTATGAACCCCCTTTGTAGTATACCTCAATGTGACTCTGCCTTACTTATGTTTTCCCTGATTTCTATCATGAACCTTTTTGTGCAAAGCAGTTAGCTATCCTAAGTTGTCAGATCCTGTGTTGGTTTTGAGATTCATGATATGCTAATTCCCTAAACACCTATAAGAATTTTCATGCTCCTATAACTATGTGTGCACTACATGTGCTCTATGTGTCCCCAATCTCCATCACCCCTGTGTGTAGGTTTGTTCTTCCTGTTTTGGCTTTGTGTTCTTTAAGTGTTGCTGAGTTTGGTTTTGGCTCTATGTTTGATCTGCTGTTGTTTAATTATATAACTCACTCTTTTCAAAAGTTGTTTTACTGAATGAATCCCTTGTTTATTTCACAAAACTGTTTCAAGGAAGTCTCTTTTAACATTGTTTTCTTACTAAAACCTTTTCAAAACTATATCAATCCCTCTCACTCTACTCTTAGGTCTTTAAGTTCTGCCCCTCTAATGTGTGACTACGTAGGGATCCCTACGAGATCCCTCTAAATTCTGATGCATTAGAACTGGCTCTTTCACACTGCACTCACTCAATTATGATTGTGAAATGTGGGTGTGAGCATTTCTCGAAATCCCTTGAGGTCCTTAGGGAACTCTGACACACCCGTATATGAGAAAGGATATGAAACATTTGGACATTTGAGGTTTTGAGAATCTGCGCCTGTTTTCAGGCTCCCTATAGTGTAACTTCTTATTTTTCTTTATCTACATATGTAATTCATTCACATTGGTTTGTAATAATTGTTGTAAATGAATATTGCGGATTAATAATGAGAAGGGGAGGGTAGCCATGTCTGTTATCGATATCAATGGGGTAGAAACCATGCCTTAGGCTTACATTTCTATGTGCGCATTAGAATCTATGTTTAGGTCCAATACATTCTAAGCATGTCATGTATTAGATATCATGTTCCTAGGTTTACTGTTTCAGCATTTCATTTGACATTATTTTCATCACTTAGAAATCTTGCTTCTAGGCTAAATAACAACATTAACATGAAAAATGTTGCTACTGCATATTCTGAAATCATGTGGTAACTTTCTGTGCATCCAGAAATCATATGTTTTTTTAAGGAATTTTGCGTATAAATGATTCTGCATCTTATAATGTTCATAATAGATACCTTGTTTTAGGATCTCACTAAGTCACACCTAGCTAAACTACTGATGCATGAAAAAGGGACATAAGACAGTCTCACATATGATTATCATGTGATAGTAAAACTGGTAATAACCCTTGTGTATTTGAAACACTTAGAACAACATGCTTTAGGTAAAACAACTTCCCAACAATTTCTTTAATAATTCTGGTAACTATTGTACATTCCCCCACGCCTATGCAAGCCTTAGGTAACCAACCTTTATAAAACTGGAAAAGTGTTTCTTTTGTGTTTACTGCTTAATGGTTAACATGATTAAAATCAGTAGACAAACTGATTAGGGCCCCTGCTTCTGGGTTTATAAAATAAAACTGCATATCTTCTGTGTTTTGATATTCACTTAGTCATCATGTTTTGGGATCCTGTCTAATAATACTGCTCTTGTTTGTGTTTGAGTCGTGTTGTTTACGTGCATTATCTGTGGAGGTAAATCTGAGCCACTTAATTGTTTTCCCCGCCTTTATCTGTTAAAGTCCTATATGTTCTTGCATGTCGCCTAGTATTTTCTCCTTTCAACCTTAGGGGTCTATTTAGAACTGCCTTTAAGTAGAGGTCCTAATCTCCTCCAGGACCATTAAGAAGGGACGGGTAACAACGCAATAGAGGTCGTTAAATAAACTCGCTTAATAACCTCCGAGGGGTGGGGAAGGGTAGACACGGATATTATAGCCGGTGCACTAATTCCACGTGTAGCCCCTCTTATGAGGAGTGATTACCGGGCATTGTACTAATGTGATCCTATATAATAATCAACCTAGGACCCCCTATCCCTTACATATGTGTGTTTAGATCATATCTCTTTCAAAACCTTATATGTGTGCCTAGACTTTAAATCTTTTAACCTTTAGCACATATGTTTGCTTAGACTGCGAATCTTCTCAAAAACCTTTATTTATTTACCTATGTATTTTTATTGCTTATGTGCTACCTATTTAAAATTCACAAAGCTTGTTTAGCCGGGAACCACAGTTGTGGACTTCGAGGAGTGCCTAACACCTTCCCCTTGAAGTAATTTCAAGCCCTTACCCTATCTATGATTATCCAATATGTGTTTTTAAATGATCCTTAGTAGGTTCCCTAACGCGCCTTAATTCATTAGGTGGCGACTATTCAATTCCTTACTCCTTTCCCAAAAGGAAATGAGTTGTCCCAAAAATGTCGAATACCCTGACCGATCTGAAACGAGGGGGAGAAGAGAGGGGGGCGCGACACACAGGATGGACCAAGTCACAACCCAATCGTGCGCGTCACACACTTGTCATCTAGTATGTGTGCCACTCCCAGCAGTGACAGAAAATGTGAAGTCCGGGGTTTCATACCCTCAGGACAAGATTTACAGTCTCTACTTACGTCAAACCGGCCAAATACTAATCCTCGATGCTCTTGCCTCTCGAATCGGATCCCGATTAACATCATCAATAAATACTAGGGAGACAAAACCTATTCGAATATTATAAAAATTAAGCACAAATCCCGAAATTGGCAAAACCCGACCCCGGGCCCACGTCTCGGAATTCGATGAAAATCACAAAACTAAAATACTTATCGTCCACGAGTCTACTCGTATAAAATACATCCAAATCCAACCACAAATGACCCCTCAATTCCCCAATTTAAAGTCTCAGAATCCCAAGCCCTAAACCTCCAATTTAGTCACTAATTTTCCATAAATTTCATACCCAATCAGTCAAATAATACCATAGAAATGAGTTTTAGACCCAAAAATTTTACCTCCACGATGTTCTTTTGATTTCCACCTTCAAAACCCTCTCTCAAGCTCAAATCCGTATGAAAACTTTGATGAAATAACCCAATTTCGTGAAGGTTGGTATTTATACTCTCTGTCTAGTGAAACCGCACCTGTGGAGCCGCACTTACGGAAATCCCTCGTAGGTGCAGATTCCAACTTAAACAAAAAATCTACATCTGCGGCCTTTTACACGCACATGCGGTCCCGCATGTGAGATCCATCTTCTGCACATGCGCTCCCAGGCCAGGTTCCAATTTTCTGCATATGTGCAAGCCTTCTGCACCTGCGCCTTCGCACTTGCGGCTCCCCGTCCGCAGGTGCGGCCGCACAAG
The DNA here is from genome assembly GCA_005239505.1 of Nicotiana paniculata. NCBI lineage: Eukaryota > Viridiplantae > Streptophyta > Magnoliopsida > Solanales > Solanaceae > Nicotiana > Nicotiana paniculata. Next base: position 45,386 of record ML336854.1, on the reverse strand, counting down.
AAGGCTTGCACCAGCAGCCATTTGCTGCATATTTCCCAACATCCAACCTTTCAAAATCATCTGAAAACAATCTCGAGCCCCTCAGGGCCTCAACCAAAGGTACCAACAAGTCGTAAATGATCACCCGGACTTAGTCGAACCCTCGGAATACCCAAAATAACACCGAAGCATCAAATCAACCGGTGATTGAATCTTAAGGATTTTCAAACTTTCCAAAAAATCACCAACGATGTCGAAACTACCCAAAACTCGTCCGAATGACCTGAAAATTTGCACACACATCCAAACTGAAACTATCAACCTGTTCCAACTTTTGGAATCCCATTCCAACCCCGATAGCTAGTTTTGCACTGCCGACCAGAAATTGCCAAAAGCTCAATTTCGCCAATTCAAGCCTAACTCTACCCCAGACCTCTAAACCATATTCCTAACACACTCCTAAGTCACAAATCACCTAACAATGTTATCCGAGCCCTAAAATCAACATTCCAAGGTCGTTTACCTAATAGTCAACTTCCAGTTGACTTTTCCAACCATAAGGCCAACTTAAGAGATTAAGTGTCTCATTTCTCACCACGACCACTCCGCACCCGAACCACCAACCCAACACATCGCGAATAGGCTAAGAAATACATGACAAAGCAAAAACGGGGGAAACGAGGCAACTCTCACGGAACGACCGGTCGGGTCGTTTCATGCTCACCCTCTTAAACAAATGTTCGTCCTCAAACGAGTCTAGAAACATACCTGGGGTCTCAAATAGTGTGGATATCTTCTCCGCATCTCCCGCTCAGTCTCCCAGGTTGCCTCCTCCACCAGCTTCCCTCCCCACTGCACCTTTACTGAAGCTATATCCTTAGACCTCAACCTTCTGACCCGTCGACCAAAAATAGCCACTGGCTCTACTTCATATGACATATCACCCTCAAGCTGAACCGTGCTGAAGTCCAAAACATGAGACGGGTCACAAACATACTTCTGAAGCATGGAAACATGAAATACCGGATGAACACTCGATAAGCTTGGTGGCAAAGCAAGTCTATAATCTACCTCTCTAACCCTCTAAAGCACCTCAAAAGGCTCAATGAACCACGGTCTCAACTTTCCCCTATTCTTGAACTGCATAACACCCTTCATGGGTGACACCTTTAGAAGTACCTTCTCTCCAACCATGAAAGACACATCCCGAACCTTCCGGTCCGCATAACTCTTTTGCCTAGACTGCGCCATGTGAAGCCTTTCATGAATCAACTTCACCTTATCCAACGCATCCCATACCAAATCTGTGCCCAATAGCCTAGCCTCACCCGGCTCAAACCAACTGGAGATCTACACCTCCTACCAACTGGAGATCTACACCTCCTACCATATAAAGCCTCGTACGGAGCCATCTGGATACTCGACTGATAACTGTTATTATATGCAAACTCCGCGAGTGGCAGAAAATGGTCCCATGAACCCCCGAAATCAATGACACTAGCACGCAACATGTCCTCCAAAATCTGAATAGTGCGCTCTGACTGCCCGTCTGTCTGAGGATGAAATGATGTGCTCAACTCGGCCTGAGTACCCAACTTTCTCTGCACGGCCCTCCAATACTGAGATATGAATTGAGTACCTCTGTCAGAAATTATAGAAACTGGAACACCATGCAACCGGAAAATCTCTCGGATGTAAATCTCCGCTAACCGCTCTGAAGAATATGTAGTACTAACAGGAATGAAGTGGGTGGACTTGGTCAGCCAATCCACAATAATCCATATATCATTGAACGTCCTCGAATTCCATGGGAGCCCAACTACAAAGTCCATGGTGATCCGCTCCCACTTCCATTCTGGAATATCCAACCTCTGATGCAACCCACCTGGTCTCAGGTGCTCATACTTGACCTACTGACAGTTGAGACACCGCGCTACAAACTCAACAATATCCTTCTTCATCCGCCTCCACCAATAATACTGCCTCAGATCCTGATACATCTTCGTGGCACTCGAATGGATTGAATACCGCGAGTTGTGGGCCTCAGCTAGAATCAACTCTCGAAGCCCATCCACATTGGTACACATATTCGACCCTGCACCCGCATAACCCCATCATTGCCAATAACTACATCCCCAGCATCACCTCGTCGAACCCTGACCTGAAGAACGAGCAAGTGTGGGTCATCATACTGACGCTCTCTGATCCGGTCATAAAAGGAAGACCTAGAGGCTACACAAGTCAATAGCCGACGAGGCTCTGATAGATCCAATCTCACCAACTGGCCTGCTAGAGCCTGGACATCAAGTGCTAATGGTCTTTTTGCTGCTGGAAGATATGCTAGACTCCCCAAACACTCTACTCTGCGACTCAAGGCATCGGCCACTACATTGTCCTTCCCCAGATGGTATAGAATAGTGATGGCATAGTCCTTGAGAATCTCTAATCATCTCCTCTGACGCAAATTCAAGTCCTTCTGCTTAAACAGATACTGCAGACAACGGTGATTAGTGAAAACCTCACAATGCACACCTTACAAATAATGACGTCGAATCATCAAGGCGTGAACAATGACTGGTAGCTCGAGATCATGTACGAGGTAATTCTTCTCATGAGTCTTCAACTGGAGCGAGGCGTAGGCCATTACCCTACCCTCCTGCATCAAAACACAACCAATGCCTATCCTCGGGGCATCACAATACACGGTATAAGAACCTAAAGCTGATGGCAATAATAACACTAGAGATGAAGTCAATGCAGCCTTGAGCTTCTGAAAGTTCTCCTCACACTCGTCCGACCAGCTGAACGAAGCACTCTTCTGAGTCAATTTGGTCAAGGGCGAAGCAATAGAAGAAAACCCATCCACAAACCGACGGTAATATCCCACTAAACCAAGGAAACTCCTAATCTCCGTAGCTGAGGACGATCTAGGCCAACTCTGCACCGCCTCTATCTTCTTCGGATCAACCTGAATACCCTCACTAGACACCACGTGCCCCAAGAAAGCTACTGAGCCAAAACAAAATTGACACTTGGATAACTTTGCATAAAGCTTCTCCTATCTCAATCTCTGTAACAAAACTCTCAAATGTTGCGCGTGCTCCTCATGGCTACGAGAATACACCAGGATGTCATCAATGAACATTATAACAAAAGAATCCAGATACAGCTGAAACACGTTGTACATCAAATGCATGAACGCTGCTGAGGCAATGGTCAGCCCAAAAGACATCACCATAAACTCGTAATGACCATAACGAGTCCTGAAAGCTGTCTTGGGAATATCATAATCCCAAATCCTCAGCTGATGATACTTGGATCTCAAGTCAATCTTAGAGAACACCCTAGCTCCCTAAAGCTGGTCAAACAAATCATCAATACGAGGCAAAGAATACTTATTCTTGATTGTAACCATGTTCCTCTACCTGTAGTCAATACACATTCTCATGGAACCATCCTTCTTCTTCACAAACAACATTGGTGCATCCCAAGGTGACACACTAGGACGAATGAACCCCTTATCTAGGAGTTCCTGAAGATGCTCTTTCAATTCCTTCAACTCCGCTGGCAGATCTGCAGGAAACACATCCAGAAAATCATGGACCATAAGAACAGAATCAATAGTGGGAGTCTCAACACTAACATCCCTCACAAACGCCAAACACGATAAACACCCATTTTCTACCATATGTTGGGTCTTCAGGTAGGAAATCACCCTACTAGGCACATACTCAATAGAACCTCTCCACTCAACCCTTGGGAATCCTGGCATAGCTAAGGTCACGGTCTTAGCGTGACAATCAAGAATAGCATGACATGGGGACAGCCAATCCATGCCCAATATCACATCAAAATCAACCATGCTAAGCAACAACAGGTCCACTCAGGTCTCCAGACCCCCAATAGATATCACACACGACCGATGCATACGATCTACAACAATTGTATCGCCTACTGGAGTCGACACATTAACATATATAACTAATGAATCACGGGGCATATCCAGAAAATGGGAAAAATATGATGACATATAAGAATACGTGGAACCAGGATGAAATAAGACCAAAGCATCTCGGTGACAGACTGAGACAATACATGTGATCACTGCATCTTAGGCCATTCCATCTGGCCTTGCTGGAAGTGCATAAATACGAGCCTGACCTCCACCTGCACAATCTCCCTCTCTAGGGCGGCCCCTAGCTGTCTGACCCCCACCCTTAGCTGTCTGGGTGGGTGGTGAAGTCGAGGGCTGACCCCTCTGTGGAGAAGACCCACCAAGGCGATGAGGGCACTGCCTTCATACATGCCCAAACTCTCCACACGTGAAACAACTCCCTGGAGCTGGAGACGGGGACTGAAAGGAAGCCCAGACGATAGAAGAACCATGCATAGAGGAACCCTGAACTGATGGTGCTCGGGATGATATCTGGGCTGGAAGGGAACTGAATGAAGAACGACCTGGATGAGAACTGTGGGACCCTGCCCCAATGATGCACCACTATAAGCTGGGCGAATTGGCTTAGGAGACCTAAATGAGCGGCCTTTAATATGCTGATACTGCCCTCTGGAAGGAGCACCGCTGAAACTACCAGATCCACGAGGCCTCTTGGCCTCCCTCTCATTCCGCTCCTGACGGTAAACTACCTCAATTTCCCGGGCAATATCCAAAACCTGGTCAAAGTGGAACCCGATACTCTCACTCTAGTCATCAAGATAAGAAATTGATAAGTGAGTCCATCAACGAATCTTCTGATCCCCTCTCTCTCAGTAGGGACAAACTTTGAAGCATGATGAGCTAGCTCTGAAAATCTTATCTCGTGTTGTGTCACTGTCAACTCACTCTGACATAGTTGCTCGAACTGTCTATGCGGCTCCTCTTTGTGAGATTGGGGAACATACTTCTATATAAAGAGAGTGTAGAACTGCTGCCAAGTAAGGGGTGCTGCAACAACAGGCCTGTGTCTCTCGTAGGACTCCCACCAAGTGAATGCAGCTCCTGAGAACTGGAATGTAGTGAACGAGACCCCACTGGTCTCTAATATCTCTGCAGTACAAATTATCCTTTGCACTTGTCTAAGAAACCCTGGGTATCCTTGCCCTCAGCACCACTGATTGTCGGAGGCTGAAGTCTACCAAATCTCTCTAACCTGCGCTGCTCGTCATCTTGCATGGCTGGAACCAAAAGAATCCTGGGCTGGTGCAACCGGCTGAGCTGGAGTCTGAGTGCCCCTGAATAACCTACTCAGCTGTCCGGGCAGCTGGAGTCTGAGTGCCTCCCTCGGCCTCAGAAGTGGCGGCAGTAGTAGAAACAACGACTTCCTGTGCAAGACTGGTGCACAGTCAAAATTTGAGCCAGAGTCTCCTGATGACCCGAAATCACAATAGGCATTGTCGGTGCCTGAGCCTGTCCCGCTGGAACATCTGCGGCGGGGACCTGATCCTGAGTAATAGATGGGTCTACGGGTACTGCTCCTGCTGTTGCACGGGCTGCACCCCTACGTCTACCATGGCCTTGGCCGCGGCCTCGACCATTCGCTGGTCTACTGGTGTGTGGTCACCCTAATTAGTAGTGCGAGTCCTCACCATCTGTGAGAGAATGAAAACAACAGAAGTTTAGTTCCAGGAAATCAACATATTCGCACGACAGATTTCAAAAATGTGAGATTTTTCCTTAGGGTTATGTAGTCTCTCGAAGATAAGTACAGACGTCTCCGTACCGATCTGCAAGACTCTACTAAACCTGCTCATGACCGGTGAGTCATATGTAACCTAGGCTCTGACCCCAAATCCTAAGCCGGCCGTGATGGCGCCTATCATAATACTAGGCTAGCCGATCTACCGCGAATTAACATAAAGACTTTCCATTAAATTCATGTTCGATATTGCATAAAATTCTTCCGGTTTAACAGTTTAAAGCAACAAGACGAATAAAATAGTTAGACACGTACTACTATTTCTTTACTACAACCAGTTCTAGAAAATGATATCAAATAACAGGACAAGAAGGGAAGGAGGGTATACTGCGGACGCCAAACAACTACCTCTAGATCGTGAACAAAGCTCCAAGAGAATGCGAAAACAGCTAGCGCTCAGACCCAACACCTGAATCTGCACACAAGGTGCAGGGAGTAACATGAGTACGCCAACTCAGTAGTAGTGAGAGTAAATAATGCCTAAGGCTACGAAACGAGTAAAAACAGTCATCAATGTATAGTGAATGAAGCCTTTCTTTCAGAAAAACACAGATACAAAATCTTGTAACATTTACAACTAGCTTCCAGTAAAATATTTTTTGAAATTGTTCCCATTTTCACAATTTCCGTAGAAATAAAAATCGTTTAGCATATGGAAAGGACAGAGTTCATAAACAGTCCTTCAGATGAAAACATGTATCATAAACAACCCCTCAGGCGTATCATCACTCAGCATACATCACTCGGCATGCATCACGATCACTCAGTATTAGCCCCTCGGGCTACCTCACAGACGCTCATGCCTCTCAATCTCTCATCACTCGGCACTCGCACTCAGTAGGTACCTGCGCTCACTGGGGAGTACAGACTCCGGAGGGGCTCCTACAGCCCAAGCGCTAATAAGAAGCCACCTCGTGGCATAATCACTCAGGCTCTCGGCCTCTCACATATCATAACAATGTAACATACTGCGGCATGCAGCCCGATCCCATAATATCCTCACAACATAGACATTTGACCCCACTCAGTCAGAAATCTCTCATAGCCACTCGGGCTATCAAATAAACGGGGTACTCGACCCAAAATATCATTTTATATCACAAAAGTAGTGTAAATGAGACTGAGTTTCGAAATCAGTTAAACAGGAAATGACTGAGTGTAAATCATAAGTCAACACATTGAGGAATAGCAGTAAATAGCCCCCAAGGGGTCCAAACAGGTCGGCACAATGCCCCAAACATGGCGTACAACCCAAAATATAATAATAGTCTTAAAACATGAATATCATATGAAATAGAATCAATACACAACTTAATAGTTTCCACGGGACAGACCAAGTCATAATCCCCAAACCGTGCGCGCCACACACTCGTCATCTAGTATGTGTACCACTCCGAACAATGATAGAAAATGTGATGTCCGGGGTTATACCCTCAGGACAAGATCTACAGTCATTACTTACCTCAAACCGGCCCAAATACTAATCCGCGATGCTCTTGCCTCTTGAATCGACTCCCAATTGCTCCGAATCTAGCCATAACCAGATTAATATCATCAATAAATACTAGGGAGACGAAACCCATTCGAAAATTATCAAAATTAAGCACAAATCCCGAAATTGTCCAAACCCGACCCCCCAGGCCTACGTCTCAGAATTCGATGAAATTCTAAAAACTAAAATCCTTATCCTTCCATGAGTCTACCCATATAAAATACATCAAAATCCAACAACAAATGACCCCTCAATTCCTCAATTTAAAGTCTCCAATTCCCAAGCCCTAAACCTCCAATTTAGTCACTAATTTTCCATAAATTTTACCCCCAATCAGTCAAATAATACCATAGAAATGAGTTTTAGATCCAAAAATCTTACCTCCACGAAGTTCTTTTGATGTCCCCCTTCAAAACCCTCTCTCAAGCTCAAATCCATATGAAAACTTTGATGAAATAACCCAATTTCGCGAATGTTGGTATTTATACTCTCTGTCCAGTGAAACCGCATCTGCGGTCTTCTACATGCACCTGCGGTCCCGCAGGTGCGATCCATCTTCCGCACCTGCGCTCCCAGGCCAGGTTCCAATTTTCTGCATCTGCGCAAGCCTTCCGTACCTGCGTCTTCGCACCTGCGGCTCCCCCTCCGCAGGTGCGGCCACACAAGAAGGCTTGCACCAGCAGCCATTTCTTGCATATTTCCCAACATCCAACCTTCCAAAATCATCTGAAATCAACCCCGAGCCCCTCGGGGCCTCAACCAAATGTACCAACAAGTCGTAAATGATCACCCAGACTTAGTCGAACCCTCGGAACACCCAAAATAACACTGAAGCATCAAATCAACCGGTGATTGAATCTTAAGGATTTTCAAACTTTCCAAAAAACCACCAACGATGCCGAAACTACCCAAAACTCGTCCGAATGACCTGAAAATTTGCACACACATCCAAAATGACGCTACAAACCTGTTCCAACTTTTGGAATCCCATTCCGACCCCGATAGCTAGTTTTGCACTGCCGACCGGAAATTACCAAAAACTAAATTTCGCCAATTCAAGCCTAATTCTACTTCGGACCTCTAAACCACATTCCGAACACACTCCTAATTCCCAAATCACCTAACGAAGCTCTCTGAGCCCTAAAATACGTGTTTTGATGTTGTTTACCTAATAGTCAACTTTTGGTTGACTTTTCCAACCATAAGGCCAAGTTAAGAGACTGTCTCATTTCTCACCACGAATATGCTAGGAAATACATGACAAAGATGAAACAGGGGAAACAGGGCAACTCTCACGGAACCCCCGGCCGGGTCGTTACAATGTTGTACTCATACTAAGCATTTACACATCTTTTTGTGGACATCCAGGTACTTCTGCCCGTGCTAGACGCTAGAGCTGATTGAGTTGCTATTTTTTGGAGACTTCGAGGTATACTTGCTCCATGTCTGCAGGCCTCGGAGTCACCTTCCTTTATTCTTATTTCCTGCTGTATTTCCCTTCAGATAGTGATGTAGTAGATATTATAGTTTTACTCTATAGATCTTGTGACTCAGTTCCACCGGTTTCGGGGAGTGTATTGTTGTTGATTCTATTTTCGGAAGTTTACATCAGTTATTTAACCTTGTTTTAGTATTTTCCAAATTATTAGGCCAAGTTTTTATTAACTGTTAGGCTTACCTAATCGTAGAGAATAGGTGCCATCACGACAACCTACGAAGGAAAATAAGGGTTGTGACAAGTTCTCTGTGTTTTTCTTATGTTTTTGAAGAGAACATATTGTTCCCTTTTTTTTATTTGGAGTTAAGGAAGAAAGAATTTCTAAAGAAAAATGTTCCCACCCAAATTACCGTGTAGGATATGTTCCAACAAATTCACCATGAGGAGTAACTTCTCATAAGAGGTTATTAATCTTATCTATTCAAAAATGGATCGCGTCAGCCCACATGGAGCGACACATGACCCAAATCAAAAAACACAACACTTCTAATTTAGTTTTGATTATGGAACCACTTTTTTACTTGAAGGTCTGCTTTGTTGGACTTCATACACATTTAGCTAGTGCATTTAAAATACCCCCGAAAATACCCCGAATATTTGCTCTTTGTTTAATCTATTCCAAAAGTTCTTCTTGCGTTATATATTTCGGCATGATCCTTATATTTTTCATCCAACGATTGATTTGTCCAAAAATCTTCTTTACATACCTCTTCTTAAAAACCCTATTAGTATTGTTGGTCCATCTTTTGGGAGTGAGTCGTCTACTGAGTACTTTATTGGAGTTAAAACTAAAGTCAATGCAATGTTTGTTCCAACAAGAAATGGCTCATTAATGAACATCAAAAAAGTTGGACAAGAGGGTACAAAAATCAATATGGTTGATCCTTACACTGTATTGGAGACTTCAATTTACAAGGCACTCACTAGGACATTTGTGAACTCAGTTTCTAAAGTTTCTTGAGCCAAAAAAGTTGCACCATTTGAGGTTTGTTACAAAAGGACTAGTTTACCAAGAACTAGAGTTGGTCCTGGAGTTCCAACTATTGAATTTGTCTTACAAAGTAAAAATTAAACGTCGTCGTCATGGATTATTTTCTGGGGCAAACTCAATGGTGGCGGTAACAGATAATATGTTTTGCTTAGTATTTGTTGATGGTGGAGAATATCTGAATACTTCGATAGTGATCGGAGGACATCAAAGTGAGAACAATTTGTTGCAGTTTGATATTGCTAACAAAAGGTTGGGTTTCAGCAACTCATTCTTATATAAGCAAACCACATAAGCCAACTTCAATTTCACGTCCAAGTTTTGAGAGTTATTGTAAGATAGTGGTGTATGGCCGAAAACTTCACGTCACATATTTAACTTGGTCAACAGATATAGAAGCCTTCGAAGGCTGTTATACATTGGCATTTCAACTTATCAAAAGTTCGAGGTCATATAACAAAGGCAGATGATCTTCGAAGTCGAGGTAGCTCAATAGAAGACAAGGAAGATGCCAAGCGTTTGTCCTCAACATGCAGTAACAGATAGTTTTAGGATTTAGACTGGAATATTCTCTTTTGTTGTACTATCTAGGATTTTTTTGGCCCATGCACTCTTATAAATAGGAAGAGATGCAGCTCTAGAATGGGGATTCTTTTTTAACACTTTTTAAAATAACCGTATTGAAATTCTTTGCAGATTCTCTCTGTTTATCATATATATACAAAGTTAGTTTTTACACTTTTTGGTCTATCTTTCTCTCCGGATCGAAAAATAATTAGAATATTCAAGGGCTTATCATTATCCATTATTTTCAAAGGAATTGGTGGAGAATCTCACCATTGTCGGGTGAACCTTGTTCCAATATTTACTTAAATGCCATTTATTATTATTTATTTCTATCTCTCACATTTTTAAATCATTTACTACTCCATTGTTGCTTCAACATATTGTAATCCAAGAGCACACGTTCGGTATTTATCACAAATACACCAGATAAGTTATTTGGATATAAATATTGACTTAGAGTAACCCTTTTTCTCTATAAATCAATTTGTATGAAAACATCTATTTAAATTTTGGGTCATACAGTTCGACACCGTCTGTAGGCATTTCTTAGTCAAGTTTTTAGTTTCCATTCAGATTGATAACTCTCATGATTTGCTAACCCAACGAGTTGTAAATTTATCCTTTTTGTATTCAAAGATTCCATGGCATGTAACCAAGGAAACAGAATAAAAGCGACGAAAAATATCCCGCTCAACCTTATGAGTGTCATCGACGAAGGGTGCGAAACCCAAGATGAGGAGATGATCTCCACGGCATCCCCTAGATAAGGGAAGTCGCCAACACCCTTCTGCAGCACCAACCAAACCAAACGAAAATGATGTCTCCACGTCCACAGGAGAGGAAGCACCACCCACTATGAAAATGATCCTCAAACACGATTTACTGACACTCTAGTCAGCATGATGAGCAAACAAGCCCCATGCACGACCTCATAAACCATGAGGGTCCACGCAGCACAACACATGAAGGAACAAGATGACGAGCCAAACCATCCTGCTTCAGGTAACACTCATACAATTGTTGATAGTATAGGAGACAACTCCCTCGCTGCTGTGTTGAACATAATGGAGGAAAACAAGAATAAAGCACTCAAGGAACAAATGAAGTAGAACTAGGAACGAGTAGACAAAATACAAGGTTCCCCCAAATTGGTACCAAAAAGAGATGCCACTAGGTTCGTGGAGCAGCCATACAGGGAAGAAGTAGCTCCTCACGCCATACCAAAAACATCGAAGATGCCCCCGTGCCTTTGAATCTATGATAAAACGACTGATCCCGAGGATAATACAACTCACTATGTCACCGCCGTGAAATAAAATGACCTCACCAAAGAGTAGGTGTCCACCATCATTCTAGAAAAATTTGGTGAAACCCTCATCGGAGGGGCGTTGACATAATATTCATAGTTGCTAGCCTATTACATAGAAACATTCGAAGAGATGGCCGACAAGTTCATAAAGTTGCATGTCGGGGCCATAAAGCTGAAACTAGGGTGAACGACATCTTCGCCATCAAACAATACCTAGGGGAGGGATTGAGGGACTACCTCGCTCGAAGGAATGGTCGTGACATCCTTTCAAAATGGGCTAAGCGGGGAGGGTTCAAAGGAGACATAAAACTATTAAGGTGGTTGATGAAGTACCCACCGTCAAACTGGGATGAGATCCACAATGCCTACTGCCTCGAGGTCAGGGCAGATGACGAGGATCTTAGCGGGCTGACCCGATGACTAATCTCGATACAATCCGAACCCAAGAAGGAACGCAGGTACAATGCCAGGAATGACCCACCGGCACTGCGAACATGAAGAGAGCATCGTCTACCCTACGTCAGGTCACGTTTCCTCAACTTCTTCCGCGAAGACGGCCTCTCCTGTCCGAGATTAGACATTAACAAGAATGATAGAGGTATGTCTCCCCTACTATCTACTCATAATATTTGTGTATCACCTGCAGAGGCGGTCCACGCACTTGAGAAGCTCAAAAGAAAGGTGAAATGGCCACCAAAGATGAGGGCCAACCTAAACGCCAGGAAGTCCGACGCCTTCTACGATTTCTACCAAGAACGTGAACACAAAACAGAAGATTTCCATGCGTTGATGTTAGAAATAGAGAACTTGCTACAGCAAGGACACCTCAAAGAATTTCTCAGTGACAAAGGTAGTAACACCTTAGCAAGGGGTCGAGAGCTTCCGGAACCACCAATGTCGCCTTCGTCCATTCGCACCATCAACATGATCATTGGTGGCAGTGACGATGCCTCTATCAATGGCATCAACTTCACCACATTCACAAACTCAAGAGAACAATCACCCGCGAACGGTTATGATGGCCTAGAAGGAAGTATCACCCTTGATGAGTCAAATGTGATGGTTTGACTTTCCCTCAAAATGATGCAATTGTTATTCTTTATGAATTCTTGATACTTATGTGAGGAGAATTTTTGTAGATCACGGAAGCGGAGTGTGTATCATCCATCCTCGAGTCTTTGTACAGATGCAACTTGAGGATAAGATAGTACCGCGATGCATCACACTTCCCGTCCTCGTCGGTTGGGTGACACTAGAGACTACATTCCACATAGTGGATCAACAAATCGCTCACAACGCCATCATAGGACGACCATGGATACATCCTATGAGGACAATCCCTCCAGGTTGTACCAGGTGATCAAATTCCCGACCCCTTGGGAATACTAAGTATACAAGGGGAGAAACACACATCCCAAGAATGCTGTCAGATCGCCTTGGATGGCATGACAATCCAACAAAAGAAAGAAAAGGAAAAGAGGCATAACAATCAATAGGGTCGAAGTCCCTATCTATCAAAGCCAAAGATGCCCTTACAGACCCAGAAGTGGTAGAAGCCGCCATAGAAGACCTTGATCCCGACAAGCTATACCACAACGACCCCAGCAAAAAATCCTACATCGGTTGTAAACTCCAAGACCTAGGTAAATTCTGCCAATTCTTAATAGCTAAAGAAAATTTATTTAGCTTTAGCGATGCAAATATTCCCAAAATACCCAAAGCGATATCCACGCACCATCTAAATGTAGACCATTCTACNCCCCCCCCCCCCCCGGGTAAGGCAGGTCCGACAAAAGTTTAACCCCACCATCAATGAAGTCGTCAACAAGGAGGTAGAAAAACTATTGGCCAATGGCTCTATCGGAGAGTTTAAATACCCCAAGTGGATTTCAAAAGTGGTAATGGTCAAAAAGAAGAACATGAAATGGAGGATGTGTGTGGACTTCATCAACCGAAACAAAGCCTACCCAAAGGATTCATTCGCATTGCCACATATTGCCAACTTATCGATGCGATAGCAAGACGTGCGTTGCTATGTTTCTTGGACGCCTACTTAGGCTACAATAAAATACTCATGGAGGAAGATGACCAAGAGAAGACTACGTCCATCACTCACATGGGAACATACTATTATAAGGTCATGTCGTTTGGGTTAAAGAACGCGGGATCTACCTATCAAATGCTAGTCATAGAGATGTTTAAAAACTAGCTCGGCAAAACCATGGAGGTGTACATCGACGACATGTTGATCAAATGTCTAAAGGACAAGGATCACATCGACCATTTAAAGGAGGCATAAAAAATATTGAGGAAATACGGAATGAAACTAAACCCTGAGAAATACGCGTTCAACGTAACTTCGGGAAAGTTTTTGGGTTTCTAGTATCACAACGAGGAATTGAGGTCAACTCATATTAGGTGGCCATCGACGGGATATCAGAACATGTAATCACTAAGAAACAAGTCCAGCGACTGATGGGTCGAATTTTCGCCCTGCCCAAATTCATGTCGAGGTTATCGGATAGGTGCCACAGGTTCTTCAACGTGCTCAAAAAGGATAACAGCCTCGAATGAACACTTGAATGCGTACAAGCTCTGAAGGAACTCAAGGAGTACATGTCATCACCATCTTTACTCTCATATTGAACCCAAGAAGCGTCTCCTCATCTACCTCGTTATTTCAGAAGTAACGCTAAGTGAAGTCCTAGTACGAGATGGAAAAGGTACACAATCTCCAATTTATTATATTAGTAAAATTCTTATCGATGCCCAGATGAGGATTCCTGACCTCGAGAAACTTGCTCCTGGCCCTTATCCAGGCTTCACGAAATCTTAGGTCGTACTTCAAGTGCTACCCAATGTCGATCATCACCACATTTCCTAAGAAGCATATTGCACAAACCCGATCTGTTGAGGAGGCTGGCCAGGTGGGTTTTTGAATTAACTGAGCACGATATCAATTATCAGCATCGTACAGAAAAAACACAAGTGCTCGCCGACTTTGTTGCGCACTTTATGGAAAACTAATTCTCGAGGCCTAGAAGGAAGCCACTTAAGCTTCTCACTTAACACATGGGTTCAGGGTCCTACACACCGATGGCACGTCCAATGTCTGCGGGTCCAGATGAGGACTCCTACTCAAATTTCCCACCGGTAAAGTCGTTCGCCAATCAACAAGATACCCAGATATAACTAACAATGAGGCCGAGTATGAGGTCGTAATTGCAGTATTAAGGCTAGCACTCGAATATGGGGCAAGGCATTTAAAGCTACGCTGTGATTCTCAACTCGTCGTCAAGCAAGTTACCAGGCCTTTCTAGATCAAAGAGCAACGGTTGCAGAAAAACCAGACTGAAATACGCAAATTGCTAGCCATGTTCGAGGAATGCCATCTCGACCAGATTCCATGAACTCAGAACGTCGAGGTAGACGGCCTCGCCAAATTGTTCGCTGCAACAAAAAGCATGACTCCTGGGGATATAGGCATAGTACATCTCCTCATCTCGGCATTATATTACATCGAGGTCAAATTTGTAACCTTAACTTGGGACTAGAGCAATTGTATTATAAACCATTCACAGGTTGGTACCCTCTCAAACAACAAAAAGGAAGCAAGAAAGATGACTATACAAGCCGCTAGATATAGCCTCCTTTATAACGACTTGTACAACAAAACATATGGAGGCCCCTTAGAAAAATGTTTGGGCACAAATTAAACTCAGCACTAGTCTGGCAACCGAGTAAAAATCAAATGCCTTATACGGCCTGGATATTATTAGCCCACCATGAAGATAGACGCCCTGGAATTTGTAAAGAAATGTGAGCAGTGTCAAAAGTATGCCCAAATAACCCATCAATCAGGCGAACACCTATCATCCTTCAGCCTCGATCTAACTCAAAGATACGTTCAACTAGCTCGAATAAGTCTTATCGCTCCATGTCCATAACTTAACAAAAAGACCTGTTCGACTAGCTCGAACAACTCCTATCGGCCCACAAACATAACTTAATGAAAAGGTATGTTCGACCAGCTCGAACAACTCCTATCGGCCTTCAATCTGTATTTAACTCGAAGGTATGTTCGATCATCTCGGACAACACCTATCGCGACCTCGATTTTACTCAAAGGTATGTATGACAAGTTCGAACAGTGCCTATCAACCCTTAGCCGCATCTCAACTTGAAGATAACAATGAAGAAAGTATAGAAGCACGAAGACAAAAAGGTACATACGAAATAAAAACAAACTTTTAAATTCATGAATGAGTCTTTACAAAGGCGCACAAATATGCTGAAAACAGAAGTGCAACAAAAAATTAAGTAAAATAAAAATGAAATATTTCGGCCATCACCGCCCTGGTCTTTGCCATCTTCTCCTCTCTCATCTTGATTAAAGACAAAATCACCCCAAGTACTATCCTCTAGTTGGTCGACAACTCCCTCATAATCACCCTCGGTAACAGGTTGAGGTATGGAAGGATTATAGATGCAGGCAAACCGAGCCTCACGAGCTTTAACTCAGGCTTCCCTTATGGCCATCTCAAAGGTGAAGCCTGTTTGACCCAACTCTCGAATCACCTCTATGCAAGCTTTAACGAGGATCCATTCCTCGTACTTCTATCGAGGAATTTTAGGAAATTCAGAGGCATGATAAGTAGAGGGTCATTCAAGAAGTTTGGCCTTTTCACCCTCAACGACGAAAATTTGCTCAAGTAGCTTATATGTCACTTTTCCTAATTTTTCAATCCTCTCCTTGACCCTAGCCTCCTTAGCTTGAGTCGTCGACTGAACATTGTCCCGTTTAGAGCGAAGGGTCCTGTTTGCCAACTCTAAAAGCCTGGCCCTCCTTTGGGTCGTAGTAAGTGTGGATTTTGACTACTTATTAGCACCATTTTGCTTTTGTTTTAGTTTGAAAGTATGGATTTATGTTCCCGAAACTAATTAAAGTGTGCAAATTGCAGGAATATTGGAAGTTTGAGCTTCCATAATAAAATCCGACTAATAAAGGAGTGTTCCGACACACAAGGCAAGAAGGTTCTCAGAACTTAAGAAGTGGGGTCCGCAAAAGGATATCTGCGACCGTAGAAGAAAGTGTAGACCGCAGAATTTCATCTTCTTCCATAAAACAAGTGAAAAATCCCAGTAGAGTTTTAACTTATGTGCAAACCGCACATGAATTGTGCGACCACAGAAAAATGTTTGCACTGACAAATGATTCGAAGTTCAAAAAGTGTGAAAATAACCAAGACTTGAGCCTTGCCTGAAGTGCGGACCGCACAAGAATTGTGCGACCATAGAAGATGCTTTGCAGCCGCAGACCAAATTTGTGCGGCAGTAGAATCCAAGACCCTGCCAGCTGAAGAAATATATGGACCCCGCATGGAATTTTTCAACCGCAAAAGTTCTCGAGGCCGATTTCATTAACGAATTTGGGCTACTATAAATAGACGAGATTCACATTTTTAGGTCAAGTTTCGAAATTCGAGTTGTTGTAGCAATTATATTTTTCTATTTAGGAACTTTGTGACTATTTTAGGATACAAATATCATATTTTATCATTTTCATCTTAGATTATAAGTTTAATTAACTATTCTTCTTTGTTTTCTTCATTTCTCACTTTGGGTAGCTAAATTCTTACTAGGGTTGTGACCCAATAAGCCTTATGGATATTTAATTTAATATTTTTTATGATTGGGTGTTGATTATTTAGCTTAGTTTATGCTTTAGTTTTATAATTAATGGTTGTAAACATTGATTCATGTCTTTTTTACTTGGTCTCTACTTGAGAAAGAAGAACCTAGCCTAGGATATCTTGGCTAACAAGGAATTGGGCTAATTGAGGGTTTGATTAGCCTAATTAAAGGTTTCAAAATAGATATAGTGAGAACCCGACTTGAGCTCATATCAACTATTTCGTATGATACCCACTTGGGCTTGAGAAAGCCAAATCGGGAAAATTCACTCTATGACCCAGAGGTATTGAGTGGGTAATGTAGAGTTGAGAGCTACAATACACACCAATCAACAGAACAAGTGTTAACGTATTTAACCCATTAATGGAACACCTAGGTTACGGTCACATCCCTAGGCTTTTTCACTATTTGGAAAAACACCAAAAAAGATAATAATTGCTTCTGGTTTCTTTTCTTAGCTTATAATTACTAGAGTAAAGTTAGAATTAGAAATCAAAACCTTTAGTTTTGGAAGCGCAATTTAGTTGTTCTATTGCCTTTCGTCAAGTGTATACTCCTAACACCAATAGTAACTCCCAGTGAAAATCGAACCCGACTCTTATTTGGTACTATTCTTCCAACGATTGTTTCCACTCACTATTGAATGTTGTGACATAGATCAATTTTGGCACCGTTGATGGGGAGTTAAAATGGCGTTAGCTATATATTTGGGTTTGTTTTTGGAATATCTTCTTTTCCTTATGTGTTACTAACTTCTGTGAGAAATCTTAGGTACAACCATGGCAAACAATGAGATCGGAAATTTGCCTTTGGGGAAATTGGATGGAGATGAGGAGCAAGTAGACGGGGTACCTCATAAGCCACAATCAAATCGGAGAGGCTGGGTACCTCATGAAAATGTTCTCGTTCCACCCCCACCTCCAACATGAGCGGCTGCACACCTGATATTGCCCCACAAAGTTTATGCTAGTGAAATAGTTCATCCCTGTATTAGGGCGGGCACCATCTAAATCACCAATGTGATGCTCACTTTGCTTGAGCTACAAGGTTTCTTTACAGGTGCTCCTATACAAAATGCTTATAAAAATTTAAATGGGTTTGTGGATACTTGTTAGGGGAGCAAGAAAACTAATGTCTCTGAGGATGCATTGAGGCAAAGGCTTTTTCCTTTCTCTCTATAGGGGAAAGCTTTAGGTTTGTTGGAATGATAATCGAACCATTCAATTCACGCTTGGGATGAGTTGGTGGAAAAGTTCATTGCTATGTTTTTCTCTCCAGGGAACATGGCTACACTTCGAGATGAGATCTTGGCACTTAAGCAAGAGCCGAATGAACCACTACACGAGATATGGGAGCACTATAGAACTATGGCCAAGGAATGTCCCAACAACGATATGACGAAGAACATAATTCAACAAACCTTCTATCGTGGGATTAACACAACCAACCAATGTGCAGTGAATCAACTAGTTGATGCGAACTTTATGACTATGCCTTATGCGAAGTCGTGTGAGATTTTGGATGAGATGACGAAAACGTCGTAGGCTTGGAAATCCCGGGCCAATGTTCTAGAAGGTGACCTGAATATGATCCACCTTCACAATGAATAGCAAGACCATAAGCAAGGCATTGCCGAACTGAGAAATACCATGACTCAACTAGTAAAGGCCCAGCTAAATGAAGTTCAAACTCATAAGCAAGTCAATCTTATTGAAGGAGTGAACATGATGGTGAACAAGAGGAGGACCAAGGGTACGCAAGTGCAAAATCGAGTGGAGAACTGTGTGCAAGAAAATGGTGGTTTTGAGTAAGAAGATTCCTATAATAAACAAGAATAGGAAGTGCAAAATGTGAATAATTTTTAGGGTCAAATAAACAAGTTTCAAGGCCCAAACCAACAACAATGGCAACCACAAAACAATCAAGGCAATTGGAATTCTAACAATCAAGGAAATTTGAGTGGAGGCAACAATCAAGGGAATTTGCATAACAAGAACAATTAAGGAAATTAGAGTGGAGACAACCAAGGAAATTGGGGAGGTAACAATCAAGGCATATGGAGAGACAATCAAGGCAACTGGGGGTCGGGTTCTCAAAGGCCCCCAATGTACCAACAACCAAGCAACCCACCTCCTTATCCTTCCCATGGTTCGAGTTCTTCAAACAACAAAATGGGACATATCAAAAGTATATTCAAGAAAATGATGGAAAAGAATGCTGATTCGGATGCCAAACTTGCCTCACACAACACATTGTAACATGGTGGTAAACCCAAAAAGTGGTAACAACACGGGGCATGCCATGGCCTTTATCACAAGAAGTGGAAGATGTGGGAATGCACCCACCTCAAGTGGAATTCAACGTGTTGATGATGATAAAGTGATCAAGTGGTATTGATGATAGTAATAAAGAGGAGGTGAACCCATCTAGGGAACACATTATTGACATACTAGAGCCGGTAGTGCAAAAGGGTAAGGCACCATTGCCTAAGCTTCCACCTCCATACCCTCAAAGACTTGCCAAGAAAAATAGTGAGAATCAATTCAAGAAGTTCATTCAAATGATGAAGAGTCTTTCAATCAGTGTGCCATTAGTTGATTCTTTGGAACAAATGTCCGGTTATGCAAAGTTTATGAAGGATCTTGTGAAAAAGAACCTGTCAATGAATTTTGAAACCATCAAAGTCACTCATCAAGTGAGTATAATTGTGCATTCAATGGCTTCTAGGTTGGAGGATCTCGGTACTTTCATGATTCCTTGTACAATTGGAAGTGTCGAGTTTGCTAAATCTCTTTATCATATCTTGGTGGATTTTTTCATTCTAGATTGTGAGGTTGACTATGAAGTGCCAATTATTTTTGAGAGACCTTTCCTTGCTACGGGAAGGCGATTTTTGATATTGAAGCTGGAGAACTCACATTCCGGGTTGGTGATGAAAAAGTGGTATTTCATGTATGTATGTCCATACGGCAACCAAATAGCAATGAGGTGTGTTGTTTTGTGGACTTGGTGACCGATGTTATTGTTGATGAAACAAGTGCAAAAATCAACGTTGTTGATATGTTGGAGGCCATCTTTCTCAACGTTGATGATGACGAGATTGATGGCTTCATGGAATGTGTGAACTCTTTGTAAGGAATGGGGTCGTACAACTATGTACCCTGGAAATTGTCCTTTGATCTTTAAAATAGGACAACTACTCCTACATAGCCTTCTATTGAAGAGCCTTCTACCTTGGAGTTGAAGCCATTGCCTCCACATCTTTGGTATGAATCTTTTGGTCATTGTTATACTTTACGGGTTATTCTTTCCTCTTGTTTGACTAATATGCAGGTAGATTCCACATTGGCGGTGCTACAAAAGAGGAAGAAGGCTGGGTGGACCTTGACGGATATTCAAGGGATAACCCTTGTCTTTTTCATGCATAAGATCAAGTTGGAGGATGGAGCCAAAACATCTATTAAACCTTAAAAGAGACTCAATGCGGCTTTGCAAGAAGTTGTCAAGAAGGAGATTATCAAGTGGTTGGATATCGGGGTTTTCTACCCCATCTCTGATAGTTCATGGACATCTCCAGTTCAATACAAATATGGGGGGCATGACGGTAGTCACCAATGACAAGAATGAGTTGATACATACTAGAACGGTGACCGGTTGGAAGGTGTGTATTGACTATCGCAAGCTCAACAAAGTCATAAGGAAGGATCACTTTCCACTTTCTTTCTTAGATCAAATGCTCGATAGATTGGCGGGCCGTGCTTTCTATTGCATTCTTGATGGGTACTCGGGCTACAGCCAAATTCCCATTGCTCCAGAAGATCAAGAAAAAACAACCTTTACATATCCTTATGGTTTTTTTGCTTTCAAGCGGATGCCATTTGGTTTGTGCAATGCACCGGCGACTTTTCAAAGGTGTATGATGGATATTTTCATGAACATAGTGGAGGAATACCTTGAAGTTTTCATGGATGACTTCTCAGTGGTTGGAGATTCTTTTGATGATTGTCTTGCAGATTTATACAGAGTGTTGGCTAGATGTGAAGAAACCAATTTGGTTCTCAATTAGGAGAAATGCCATTTCATGGTCAAGGAAGGTATTTTCCTTGGCCAGAAAGTCTCAAGGAATAGAATTGAAGTTGACAAGGAAAAGATTGAGATGATTTCTAAGCTTCCACCTCCAACTTTGGTGAAGGGTGTGCGGTGTTTCCTAGACAACGCAGGTGTTTACCATTGCTTCATCAAAGATTTCTCTGAGGTGGTGAACCCGTTGTGCAAGCTTCATAAGAAGGATGATAAGTTTAATTTCAATGATGATTGAATGAGAGATTTTGAATTGTTGAAGCTCAAGTTGAAAACACTCCCATCATCACCACTCCAAATTGGAGTTTGACTTTTGAACTCATGTGTGATGCAAGTGACGTAGCGGTTGCAGCTGTTTTGGGGCAACGCATCAACTAGATTTTCCATCCGGTCTACTATCCTAGTAAGACCATGAATAGTGCCCAAGTCAACTATACCATTACGAAAAAAGAGTTTCATTTTGTTTGCAATTGAGAAGTTTTTCCCGTGCTTGATGGGTGCAAAAGTTATTGTCCACACGGCTCATGAGGCGCTTCGTTATCTTATGAGAGAAAAGGACTCCAAATCTCTGTTGATGAGATGGGTACTCTTGTATTGATATTTCTATCCATTAAATGAAAGGCACTGAAAACCAAGTAGTAGACCACTTGTCTCGTTTGGAGGAGGAGGGGAGGCAGCATGATGGCCTTGAGATCGGTGACTCTTTCCCCAATGAGCAAGAGTTGGAAATTTCAATGAAAGAGGTCATGTGGTTCATGGATTTAGCAAACTTTCTTTTGTGTGGAATCATTCCGGATGAGTTCTCTTCAAGCCAAAGGAAGAAGTTCAATCGGGAATGTTAAGATTATTATTGGGATGAACCATACCTCTTCTAGATTTGTATGGATGTGGTGATTAAAAGTGTGTACAAGAAGAGAAGAGCAAGGTGAAATTCTTGGGGCTTGTCATTCTTCGCCATATGGTGGACATCATGGTGGAGCGACAACAGTAACCAAAGTGCTTAGTTGTGGTTTCTATTGTCCCACTCTTTACAATGATGCAAGTGAGTTAGTGAGAAGATGTGATGAATGTCAACGAGCCGGTGGAATCTCAAAAAAAATGAAATGCCTCTCACAACCATTTTGGGGATTGATATTTTTGATGTGTAGGGTATTGACTTCATGGGCTCTCATGTGAGCTCTTGTGGAAACAACTACATCGTGGTCATGATGGATTATGTGTACAAATGGGTTGAGTCTATTTCTTTACTCAATAATGAGGAGAGAAGTGTGGTGGCTTTCTTAAAGAAGAATATTTTCACAAGGTTTGGTACACCACGTGCAATTATAAGCGATGGGGTCACATTTTTTAAACAAAGATTTTGACAATTTACTTAGAAAGTATGGTGTTACTCACAAAGTTACGACTCCTTATCACCTACAAGCTACTGGGCAAGTGGAAGTCTCCAACCGGGAGATAAAGAGTATCTTGTCCAAAATGGTGAATGCTAATCGGACGGATTGGTCCAAGAAGCTTGATGATGCATTATGGGATTATTGGACGACCTACAAAACACCAACCAGAATGTCGCCATACCGGTTGGTGTTCGGAAAATCTTCTTATCTTCCAATGGAACTAGAGAACAAGCCAATGTGGGCTCTAAAGAAGTTGAATCTTGATTGGGATGTAGCCGGTAACTTGAGGTTTGCACATCTGAATGAATTGGATGCATTTCGGTGCTTATGCAAGTTCGTCCTTATACAAAGAAAAAATGAAATACCTTCATGAAAAATACATTTGGAACAAATAGTTCAAGGTGGGCGATCTTTTTTCGTTATGTAACTCAAGATTGAGGATGTTTCCCGGAAAGCTAAAATCCAAGTGGAGTGGTCCTTTTGAAATTGTTGGTGTGACACCTTTTGGTGCATAAGACCTGAAGAACAAAAACAATGAAGTATTCCGGGTCATCGGTCATCGTGTGAAGTACTACTTGGGAAAGTTTGGAGATAGCCACGTGGTGGCGGTCCTTCACTTCATTGGAGAGTTTTCAGCGTAGTGCTGCAACGTTAAATCATGCGCTTCTTGGGAGGAAACCCATGTTCTTTTCCTTTTTCTTTTTGTAGTTAGATGTTATTTGTTCTAAATTGATTTGAACTGTGCTACAGGGATGAGTGTGACTTACAAAAACAATTGAAAAAAATATGGCTAAGTGTTCAAAAGAGAGCGGACTGCACAATTTTATGTGGCATAACAGATGAGAATTGTAGCCACACATTTCTCTTGCGGATGACACACTTGAAATGTCAAAAATACCATTTCTCTGAAGTATAAGCTTGTCAATGCAGATGTCGATCTGTGGTCACAAGTGAAATCTGTGGCCGTACAAGAAAATGTGTTGACCGCAGATGGAAGTCTGAGATGAAATTTTTCGACCGCACTCGTCTATGTTTCCTTCTCAAATTCAATGATATAAATAGAACAATAGGGCTCAATTTACCCTTTCCCCAGTTTGTACAAAACATCGTTGCCCTTCTAATTTTTCTTGGAGATTCCAACTGTCCACACACACAACCATCTCGATTAGTCACTCATTGCACTCATTCTATTTGTTATGTTTCAACTTCATGTTACATTTTTGTGTTAGTTTAATTTGTAGATTTTCTTAGTTCTTTTTAGGCCATCTATTGTTAGAGTTCAATTATGTGTCCATATGGGGTAGGTATGAACTAGGAAAACTTGATACATGCTCTACTGGGATTGGGTTAGTAAAATTTCATGTTTTTACAATGATGCCATGCCTATTTGTGCAAGAAAGTGAAACAAAATGAAACAAAATTAGAATAAAAAGTTGTTTGGTCATAATTATTTGAATTCGACGGCGGCACTTGAATTGTGCGATCAGTACATTCGGATTTTTGGAAGCTTATGTGAGGCACGAATCTGCGGCCGCATGTCCTATAGTGTGCATCGCAGATTTCCTCTTGCGGCCGTAGATTGGCCATTTCTCTTTCATACGAGAGTTGAAAATTTTGGGACTCTGAAGTGCGGCCACAAGCAAAAATGTACGGATCGTACATCCCTTCTACGGCCACACAACAAAAATCTGCAGACCGCGAGTTTCATCTGCGACCGCAGATTAGAAATTAGCGGACCACAGACCCCTTATCCTGGAGGCATGAATCAACTTTATAAACCCACAGTGTCCATTTGTTTCTTCCTTACCTACATGACACTTGTATGTGTTTGAACATGGAATTGCAACTAAAAATATTCTCTTCTTGATACAGACAAGGATTCGATCAAGAGGCCGAGGTGACACTTCAAAGAGACGAGGTGAATCTACCCGGGGTTGAGGTAAAAGTATCGTGCCCTTTGGCTTGCCCAAGACAATCAGAAAGAAAATAACAGCCGGCAGAGGGAGACGTGTAGAACTGCTAAGTCTAGCTCCTACGTCCCGTCCAGGAAGGTGTCAGAGGCCAACTCAGCCTCAGTTTATAAAGAGAAGAAGGCCACACAGTCAAGGCTGCATGGGATATACTAGCTCAGGGACGGGCCGTCTTCATATCACCGCACCTCGGAGGGATAGTTGAGTTCTAGTCAGGCTTCGGAGCCATCAGCTACACCAATCCTTAAGGCACAGGTTATACATGACATCCTCGATGATGGAAGAGGGAGAGATGCTACAGCTATAGGGCTTGAGAGATAAAAGAATAAAGAGGTTTCGGATGATCGTTTTGTCAGCTTGGCCACCTTCACCATTTGAGTGAGGTCACTAACTCTTGAGTTATAGTTTCGGTTGAATGATTTGGAGAAATATAATCCAATAATTTTGAGGCAGTTATAAAAATAGAAGGGTTGGATGTGATTCACCGAGAGAGTGGAGGATTCAAAAGAATGTCTCGTCCGAGAATTTTATGCCAATGTTTCTCATATAAAGAAGGGGATGAAGGTGACCAAAGTGCGCAGCATCAAGGTGAGGTTTGATCAGCATATGCTAAACGCGTACTTGTGCTTCGATGATGTTGAGCCAGAGGAGTATCTGGAGAAGTGTGCCATGAAGGATGAAGTCAAAACTTGGTTGCTTGAGATTTTAGCACCACCGGGGCCACCACCACCATGGATCAATGCTGGGGTTCTTATTCACCGGAGCACTCTAAGTTTTGAGGCGAAGGGGTGGCAAACCTTTTTCTGTAGCAGACTGGATCCGAGCTAGCATGAGACTCAACTTCCTATTCCTCGGGAAGTGCTTGTGGCTTCCATCATGGTCGGGTACCCAATCAATGTGGGTGTCGTGATGTCTTCTAACAATTTAGTGATTGCACGGCAGGAACCGTTATAGCAACACTATCAAAGAGTACCTCACTGATGCAAAGGTAGAGTCGAGAGATTTTGACACCAAGGTGAAGTCAAAGAAGCCCTTCGATTGGTATTCACTGATGGTTGCGAGCAACCTAGAGAGAAAAGTACAACCTTCTACCACCACAGGCCAGTTTGATGAGCCAACGGTGGTAGCTTCTGAAACAGCTGATTTCCCATCCACCTCTACCGAGAGTTCTTCTAGTGTTGCTACTATGCCTCCGCCATCATCCATAGCCACTGCCAAAACTCCTACCACAGCTCCAAGGCCGGTGTCCATGCCCCACTATCTGTGTTGTCAGTCTCCCATACATTGGCGAGTCTTAAAAACAAGATGCACACAACTACTACAAAGATGTCTAACTTGTCTAGTACCGTTGTAGCGTAGTCCACTTCACAGGCACCACGGGCTATTTTTGACATTCACGAGATGCTTAAGAAGATTTTGGACAACTAGAAGACTATCATAGACACATTGGTATAGCACGGGTCAGTTATTGAGGAGCTAGAAAAGAAGTAAAGAAGATGAGGAAGTCCTAGGTAAGCAAGAAATCAGCGGACAAGCTCCAGAGGGAGGTGACTAGATTTTCTACAAATGGCTTCCTTCCCTTTTATATTGTGCTTGACCCGCACCAGTCTGCCCCAGATCCTTCGGCACAGTCTGCACTGGTTACACCAGCTGGCCAGTCTGACAAGCCAGACCTTGCTGCCGACACTACTGAGGCACTGCATGTGATGTTTGACAACCCAGCCACGCCTAGATTTGATGATGATGGCATTCAGTTGGATGACCCTGAGGGAGACGACATTGCTGGGGACACTGAGATGTCCAAGGATCCTTTGGGAGTTTTCTTCATCCTCTCCTCTTTTACTCTTATTCTGCTAAGCCTTGGAGGCAATGCTTACTTTTATTCGGGGAGGGGGGGAGTTTATTTGATACATTTGTACACTTTGGATACAATTGGTCTATAATAATTTGATGATTCTCTCTCTTTTCTTATTTGTATTTATCTATTTTCTCTCTCTTTTCTTACGCATATTTATTCTATCTTTAGTAGTTATTGCTTATTAGCTTGTTTAATTTAATTTTTTTTTATATTTGTTTTTGTTTTGTTAAGTAAGTAGCTTAATTTTATGTCTTAGTAGATAATAAGACTTTTGTTTTCTTAACGCCACGATTCTTTCCAAAGGTACTTTTTGGGTGAACCGGGTGACTTTTCCCACCAATGAATGGCATTACAGCCTTCTTAAGGGAATGAGTCTGTTATTGTGTTTAGGTAATAATAGTAGTCGTAATGAATAAAAACACCGAATCAATTTATTCTCGAACAGGTAATCATGCTTCAATTTGTACCAACACACTTAACTACTTCCTTATGGTTAGAGACTATGGTTTTTAAAGAAATTGCTCTAGTTAGTGATTTTTTGACTCTTGAGTTGACTTTGGTGATCATCGAGTGGTTTATTGGACCATAGTGATCTTTAAACTTGAATGTGGTCGTTGTAGGATCTCGACTCTATCCTCTTTTACAATCTAGTTGCACGAGGAGTGAGATGTGTTGTTGCTCATCCAAGTATCCGTGCAAATGGTCTAGAACTTGCCCCGAATGTGTTTCAAGGCAGACAAATACTAAGTTTTGCTTTGTTTCAGAAGTGATTGTAGGCTTTCCTGGGCCCGTTTGAGCTTTTTGTTGCCAACCAATGTTGTTATCCCTAGTCAACCCCTTTGAGCCTCTAGCCTTTCTCATTGGATAACCATGTTATAAGCCGTTACCCATTTTGTCGTGACCTTCTCTTGGCACCCGGACTTTCATTAACTCTCTTGTGAAGTAAGTGGCTTCAATTATAAGTTTGGGGGAGAGATGAGGAATTTCAAAAAGGTATCAAAGCACAAAAAGAGAAAAGAAATAATCTTTATGAAAAGAGATGGCAAGAAAAGAAAAGAACAAAAAGAAAAATGCAAAAACAAAGAGTGAATAAGTGGAAGGTTTAATGGTTTCAAAAAGAGTTAATGATCCCTAACATGAGCAATCAAAAAAGGGAAAACAGAATAAAATGAACTAGAAAGAGAGATGTCAAGTCTCTATAGCCCCTAATGAAAAGAAAATGCCTCTAAGAATTGGTAATTGTGAGCCGAGAAATGAAAATGTAGAGTGCTTAAGGAAAAGTGTAACCACTTACCCATATGGTATCCTACCCTAATCCAATAGCCTTCATTACAACCCGAAAGAAGTCCTACTTGATTTTGAACCAGGTGAACTTACATTAGTGGCGATCTACATGAGGGGTAAGCCTATGGTACTTGAAGTCGTACTTGTGACATTCTCTTGTGAGAGATAAATGAACCTTTCATGAATCTTAAGATTGTCTGCTAATTTCTTAAGTGAGCTTGGCAAATGGAAAGTAGAGGACAAGAGTTTGGAGTCCACCATGACCGACATGATTGAAAAAGAATCCTTAATGAGTAAAGTCAATTCTTGAAGCTCAAATGTCACATTAGAAGCCATATGTGCATAAATATTTTACTTGTCACCATGTTGATAATGCATGAGTAGTGTGGGAAATTGTTGGTCCAACTTATGTGTGAATGGATCACCATTGACTCGCTGAAATGACCTTTAACACTAAGGAGGTGAGAAATAATTTATTTGCTTGAGGACAAGCAAAGACTTAAGTTTAGGGGACTTGATAAGTGTGGATTTTGACTACTGATTATAACTTTTTTGCTTCTGTTTTAGTCTGAAAGTATGGATTTATGTTCCCGAAACTATTGAAAGTGTGCAAATTGCAGGAATGTTGGAAGTTTGAGCTCTCATGATGAAATCTGACTCAAAAAGGAGTGTTCTGACTTACAAGGCAAGAAGGGGTGCAGAACTTAAGAAGTGTGGTCCGCAGAAGAAAGTGCAGACCGAAATTCCATTTACGACCGCAGAACAAGTGAAAGAGCCCAGCAAATTTTTAGTTGATATGCAGACCCCATATGGATTGTGCGACCGCAGAACAAGGTTTACACTAACAAATGATTCAAAGTTCAAAGAGTGTGCAAATGACCAAGACCTGAGTCGTGCCTGAAGTGCGGATCGCACAAGAATTGTGCGGCTGCAGAATCCAAGACCCTGCCAGCTAAAGAAACCTACGGACCCCACATGGATTTGTGCGTCCGCAGAACCTCCCGAGGGGCATTAATTTCAGAAAAATTTGGGCCACTAAATAGACGAGATTCACATTTTTAGGTCAAGTTTCGAAGTTTGAGTTGTTGTAGCCGTTTTATTTTCCTATTTTAGGAGGTTTGTGACTATTTTAGGATTCAAACATCAATTTACCATTTTAATCTTAGATTATGAGTTTAATTATCATTTCTTCTTTGTTTTATTTATTTCTCACTATGAGTAGCTAGATCCTTACTAGGGTTGTGACCCAACAATAGTGTGAAAACCTTATGGGTACTTAATATAATGCTTTTTTATGATTGTGTATTGATTATTTAGCTTAGTTTATGCTTTAGTTTTAGAATTAATGGTTACAAAGATTAATTCGCGCCTTTTTAACTTGGTCTCTACTTGAGAAAGAGGAACTTAGTCTAGGATAACTTGGCTAACAAGGAATTGGGCTAATTGATAATTTATTTAGCTTAACAAAAGGTTTCAAATTAGAGATAGTGAGAACCCGACATGAGCTCATATCAACTATTTAGTTTGATACCCATTTATTTCCACTTCGAAAAGCCAAATTATGCAAAATCACTCTATGACCGAGAGGTATTGAGTGGGTAACGTAAAGTTGAGAGATATAATACACCACAATCAACAAAAAAAGTGTTAACATATTTAACCCATTAGGCGAACACATAGGTTACAGTCACATCCCTAGGCTTTTTACCTATTTGAAGAAACACCAAAAAAGAAATCATTCACTTCTAGTTTCTTTTCTTAGCTCATACTTGGTAGAGTAATATTAGAATTAGAAATCAAAACCTTTTGTTCGGAAGCGCAAGTTAGTTGTTCCATTCATTTTCGTAAAGTGTATATTCCTAGCACCCATAGTAACTCCCTGTGAAAATCAACCCTAACTCTTGTTGGGTACTATTCTTCCAACGACTGTTTCCAATCACTATTTTGTGCAGATTGTACGTCGATCAAGTCTCCATTAGGGAGGACTCCGCCTCCTCGAGAAGCTGCTGCTTTTTAGAAACCTCTCCCCTAAGAGCGTCCATTTCGAACTGACATCCATCCAACTGACTTTGTATTTGGTCAACCTGGCTCAGAATGTAGCTGCACTGGGCCTCCATTCCCTTGCTAATTTTGAGATCCTCTTCTTTTATCCTCAGCACACCTTCGAGAACACTAAACCGCTCCATGGATGCGAGTAATTGCTCATCCTTCTTTCTCAGCTCCTTCCGCAAGGAAGGAACAACGCCCTCCTCGAGAGCCACCTATGAGCCTCTCTACTTCCCATATAATTCCTGTACTTAGTTCGCAATCTCTATTAGATCTCCTTTTGCTTCTTCTCTCTCCGCACACTCTCGATCTCCAGGATAATGGTACGCAAACCAAAGAAAAGTAAGAGTAACAATTGGAAGTAAACCGAAGCAATGAAAAGAGAATGAAAAAAGATGATACTTACCCTAAGAACGAGGTCGGCAATGCTCTTTGACAGGGTGTTGTCTCTCAGCTCCTGGAGAGTGTCATACTCGGCTTTAGAGCAGAGGGGACCGAGGGCATTAACCACTACCTCAGTATACTTTAGCAATTCATGAAAATTGTGATGGTCCTCGAACTCCCTTCTATCCTAACCTCGACCTGAGTAATCCACTTTCGATCGTCTCAAGGTCCTTAGGGTCGATATCGGAGTCGGACTCATCACCATCTTGCTCAACCCGCTCATCACCTTTTCGACGGGTATCTTACCTCTCTCCTCATCAGCAGAACCAACATCTTGAGTTGGCCCAGAAGATGAGGCCCATCTGCACCCAAGACACGTAGAACCATCACTAGAGGCATCCCCAGCGGCCTCCTCCCCTTCAAGTGGCGAAGGTACGACAACATCTATCTCTTCAAACCTAGGCATCTTAACGGACACCCTAATTTCCTCCTCAACAAATATTGTCGCAATCTCTCGCACCACGATCTCA
The DNA here is from genome assembly GCA_005239505.1 of Nicotiana paniculata. Taxonomy (NCBI): domain Eukaryota; kingdom Viridiplantae; phylum Streptophyta; class Magnoliopsida; order Solanales; family Solanaceae; genus Nicotiana; species Nicotiana paniculata. The sequence goes on along the minus strand of ML336854.1, from coordinate 14,620 downwards.
TCTCCCAATAACTCGATGGTTGTATGCATGCCCTCTCTTTTTTACATCCTTCCTCTTTCGAGGCCTCAAATCTACGTCATGCGGAGAAACCTCCTCGTCCTCAACATGGATCAAAGTCAAGGAGAAGACAGGTGTAATAGTTAAGATGGAGGCGGGGATAAAGAATACAACAACCTTTCTTCTCTTAAAGGAAGGCGTATGCGCCACGTTCCTTCTTGCGGCCTCCCTGACTGAGCCCAGAAGGATGTAAAAACAAAAGAAGAGAGGTGAGCACTGTAGAATGGATGAGTACAAAGACGCCACTATCCAAATAACAACATTACCTTTTGAGGGAGAAGCCAACTTGTACTTTTGCCAAAACCCCAACCAATTGCGAATTCCCAAAGTGCAAGGAAGGACTTGTCTAACCCAGTCGGCGAGATGCACCCCCAACTGAAGAAGTCGAGTAGAAGCTGCAAAACGAGAAAAATTAATTCACAAACTAAAAGCATACAACTACATATAAAGGTAAAAATAAACAAAAATACTAATAAGTACGATTCCAAGCTTCAAGAAAGTCTCTGGCATTGGCCACGACGGCCTAGGTCTTGACCAAAAATAAGTTGAACCAAAATTGTCGACTACCTTTGTCATCCATCCTGACTACTAGGGACATACCCCACAATTTCGAAGGTTCAACATCGTGCCCTGGTAGAAGTTGAGCACGAAAAGGTACACCAGGTGCCGTACGGTTATCTCAACACCAGCTCGAAAAACTTTGATAAAATCTTGATCACCTTATAGAGGAAAGGGAGTGAGCTGAGCAGGGTAGCCCCGATAAAAGGGGCAAAACTCCTCCATCAGGGGAGGAAAAGGGAACGGATAGCCTATAGTGAAAGGGTAGGCGTAGAGAGCGCAGTACCTAGGACAATGGGAGTGTACTTCATCATTATTGGCAGATATGTGTTAAACTTGATCAAGGAGGCCATACTTGGCCTTGAATTCCGCTAGGCGCTTAGCCGTCATAAAAGACCGAAAAACCTCAAACACCGCCTCTGGCAGCCTGTGAAACGCTAGTTTTGTGTCACGATTGCGCGGAATAATCTCATCCTCTGAGGGGAGGGCCTCTTCTTCAATTGCGGAGATGGCGTATCCTCCTTGAATAGGGGCCGTAACAGCTAGTGGAGTGGGTTGATTCTCCTCATTAACACCAGAAGTTAAATTCGGCATAATTTTGAAAGTTGAAGAATGTTAGAGAATTAGAGCCAAGAAAATGAGAGGAAAATTACAAAGAATAATAAGCAAGAGAAGAAGAGGAAGGCAAAAGAGATTTTAACAAAAACAATGAAGGTAAACCATGAATAATGGTAATCACTCTCTATTTATAGAGGAGAAACATCGAATATGAAACGGCTCATCATGATTGCAACGCAAACCGAAATGGAAGAACCAATGGAAAGGTCGCGCTAAACCGATGCAATGTATCGGAACAAGCGTCACCATTACGAGTGATGTCATGGCGTCACATTCCTTCCCTAACAGGCTTGTTCCGAGAGGTTACCCGGGAAGGTTAAGGATTTGAAATATGTGACCCTCAAAGCTCCACGCCGTCCGTCCTCTATGACGACCAAAGCATAAAACAGTTAAAAATGTATTCTAGAAAGTAATAAAAAAAGAACACTTTCATATTTTCATGTGTGCATGTGGCAACAAAATGTGCGCAGATCTCAATTTTCAATTGTCTAAGATGGTTTTAAAGGTCGATTCCCTCATCCCTATACTCAACACAGAAAGAAAAATTAGATCTTGCACTAAATTAGTATATGCAAAGAAATGACCTATGTCTTTTAAATTATTTGATTGTCTAATCTTAGTTAAAATGTATTCGCAGTTTGAGTTATGACTCTCACAGTTATATTATTCATTTTCTAGCAAACACTTTGATATTTAGCTTAAAGTATATATATTTATATGTATATTGCCTCTTGTTTTACTCTTATTTTGTGGATTTAGAAAGTAAAATATATTGATTTATTTTTAATCAGAGTGTTTTATATGAAGGAATCATCCAGAAGCAAGTTGGGGCGAAAGGTGCAAGATTGGAGCCAAAACAGACAAAAAAAGAAAATTTTATTTTCAGCGATACAGGCAGCGCCCCACACCACCTGTGGTGCCCCAGGTAGAAAGGTGAAATAACCAATGCCAGGGCCAGTGTGGGCGCTGGGCTGGACACTGGTGATGTGAATTATGTCCAACTTTTCCCAGGACAAGATTATTTCGGCCCTAGACCTATCAAACGCGTATAAAAGCAAGACTAAGCCTATTTTTGGAGGAGAGACGCGACTTTGAAGGAAAATTGACGTGGAGGAAGACACACCACTCTTGGAGGAGGCTTTCAACTAGTTTCTTTTTTCTTCTCTTCTTTTAATCTCATATTGATTTATTTATTCAATCTTGCGCTTAATTATTTGATTTTTTGATCACCAATTGAATACTATCTACGAATCTAGGATTGAACTTGGGAGAGGGAATTCTAGATTGCATATAAGATTGAGTAGAGAAAGATCTTAACTCTGAGTGGGGGGCGGATTTGCAGTTAGGATAGGAATATACCTAATCACGTTGCTTGGTTACTATATAGAAATTATTAATGTGTTCTTGTTAATTCTAATTACATAGGAATATAGGCGTTAGATTAGCTTGAATAGGCGAGTAATACTTCGGGAGAAAGCTACGAGCAATATTAACCTTGTCAACCAATAAACCAGATAAATTAATTAGACTATTTAAGTGGAAGACTCATCCCTAGCTCTAGAATATTCACTCACATTGAATTTGTCTTTAATCTTGCCATTGTTTCCTTTAATTTCATAGTTTGCTACTCTAGATTAGTTATAGTTAAATATTCATACTTTAGGAATCACTTGAATAGATTAATTGTTTGGGTTTAGTTTAGTTGATAGTTAATCACAAGTCCTTGTGGGTACAATATCTGTACTTACAATCCTATATTACTTGTACAAACATGTATACTTGCGTGTGCATTTGGGAGAAACAAATTTTTGGCACCGTTGTCGGGGACTTAGAAATTAACTATTCGACTGGATTATATTTTTACTTTTATCTATATACGTTTTTAATTTTAGTTTTGTGTAGTGTAGTTAGTATTATATTTTTCTTATATGCCATCTTTGAACGAAAAGTGGTGGGATAGTAAGCATTCTTGTTTTTGTGTGTAAAGGACCCCACTTGTGGCAATATTATACAAATGTTCCCAATACCGAGTTGTATGCACCATCTCAATCATATTCTATTTGTGGTGAAAATTGAAATAATTGTCTCAAGTGTTGTTATCCTACTCCAATCCCTTCTTATGTTGACTCTAATAATTATTGTGAGTTTGACAGGAGTAACGAATTGGATGATGTGGAACATGATGTTCCCAGTATTGATATGCACACGGAAGTATTGGAGGAATATGGAGGTTTTCGTGAGAAAATTACGAATGAGAAACAACACTTTATAGAAGGAAGAGCTGAATTGGGACAAGAGATCGACCAATTTGGCAGTTCTATTCGCGACTTGGAGGCCCAATTGAGTGCAAAGTTTGATGCGTGTAACACCAAACAATTTAGTGATGAGTTGTGTGAAGCTGAAAAAGATCTTCTAGACAAAAGTGAGGAGCTAAAATAAGAATACAAAGCATTAGACCATGTTCTTATTGATGATGCTGAGGTTGAGGAAGTATATATTATTGAGGATGTCAAAAATAATACAGTTTTGGAGTTGGGGCATGTTGGTCCTCATTCTAATCATTTTTCTACATTATGTTTGGATGGAGACATGGAGATCGAGCCTTTGGAGAGATGTATAGATGAAGAACAAGACTCCTATATTCTAAAATTTGTCATACCAATGAGACAAAACTATAGAGAATAAATTGCGTCGAGAAAATAAAATCAGGACCAAAAATATCGCAATAATCATAGTATTTTATTTCAAATAATATGAGTGTACAATCTCTATGAATCCTCTGATTCTTATTTTCACTAGTAAATAAATTCAAGGGCCTTTGAGCTTGATCTTAAATCTATATTTGTTGTCATGAATGATGATCTTGAATTCAACTAGCACGAACTTTGATTTGAATTAGTACTCCTTGAATCTTGACTTGTTCTTCGTTCTTGAGCTTGAACTTGAACTTGATTGCTTGAAGCTTGAAACTTGTAGAGAAATTTGCGGCGTTTGATCCACGAGCTCTCTCTTACTTCTCGTTATAACTTCTGGTGTCTTGTTTGGGTTATGAGGAACCTTATTTATAGCTGTGGAAGGGAGGTGTTATGATAAGAACAAACACTTTCCGACCAATCAAATTGAAGTGACATGGCCGCATTTGATTGACCAGAACATGTCACTTGCACATGTGGCGCGGTTTCATAGGCCTTTTAATGTGACTTGGCATGCCTTGTCATTTTGACACGTGGCATGATCCTATTGGCATTTCCATTTTATTTGGTGTGCCACGTCATTTGACACGCGGCACCAAACTAGGCCTCTAGGAAGATGGCATATTGGACCTAATGAAGTGGGCTCATCACTTGTAGCCCAATTAAATGGGCTATCCAAATGGATTAAGACTTATTTATTTAATCCATATATATTGGACTTATATAATTAATTCAATTATATTAGCCCATAATATTTATTTGGACCAATATATCTCGAATTTAAAATATAGTCCAAATTATTTTATTGATTTAATTTTAATAAAATGTATACGCCTACAAATGCCCCCTACCTCAGGACTTGTCAAGGTCTTTAGACTTTTGAAGATTAGGCTTGAAGTATTTATATTAATATACTTGAACTGGCTTTGACTTAAATCATAACAAATGTTAAAGTATTTGAATTTTAAATTTCAAAGTCACGTGCTTCAATTACGTGGAATGTTAAAGCTATTAAAGTTTAAATTCCCAAAATTACCACTGCATATTGTTACATGGCTTTCCATTTTGAAAGACTTCAAAATAGCTTTACAATATTTTGTACTTCAAGGAATTGTTTATAAACAACAATTCCAATAAAGGAGTAAGTGAGCGCAATTATAATTGATACAGGAGTAAGCTTTGACTTCATAAGAACGTAGCTAACGTAATTTCACAAAATCACAAGACTTTGCCGCCTAGGACTTCTCCTGTCCAAATAGAGTAGGATATCCAATTCTAATTGGATTCTAACAATTAGCAATCCCACATTGTTATAATTCATGTTAAGAGAAGCATCATTGCACCTATAAATAGGTCATATGTTTCATGTAGTTGGCATCAATCACTGTGTTTGCAATCCACAAGAAGTAAAGTGTCGAGGTAATTTTTTTAATTGTGCTTTTTCTTTGTCTTTTTTTGGTTCCTTTTTTTACAGGCCAAGAAGAGAAGGATATATTCTTGTTTAACGAGATAATACATGCATGAAGAAGACAATTTCAGGGTACGAGGGGATGGGTACTCATCCATTCCCGAATATCGGAGAGATTACTCTCAATGTGGCTCCACTACCGGAGAGATTACTCTCAATGTGGCCCGACTACCGGAGAGATTACTCTCAATGTGGCTCGACTACCGGAGAGATTACTCTCAAAATGGCCCGACCACCGGAGATATTACTCTCAATGTGGCCCGACTACTGAAGAGATTACTCTCAAAATGACCCGATTACTGGAGAGACTACTCTCAATATGGCCCCACTACTGGAGATTACTCTCAATGTGGCCCGGCTACTGGAGAGATTACTCTCATATGGCCCGACTATCGGAGAGATTACTCTCAATGTGGCCCGACTACCGGAGAGATTACTCTCAATGTGGCCTGACTACCGGAGAGATTACTCTCAAAATAACCTGACTATCGGAGAGATTACTCTCAATGTGGTCCGACTATTGGAGGTCATTTCATTCATTCAGACCTTTGTGCCCATTCTAATATTCTTGATTTTGATTTTGATGACCTTTTTTTTTTTTTGCAGCCCGAAGAGATGGAAAATTTCAGAGACTATACTTTATCTTCCTCCAAGATTAGATATATCCTAATCGATACTGAAGATGGCATAGAACAAACCAAGCTTTTGGTTCACACCCCACAAGCTGGCCGGTATGCAGCCTCATGACCTTCTTTGAGGAACTCCCTTTATATAGAAAACTGGACCTTGGAGCACAAGTCAACTTCTAATCCATTGTCCAAGATGTGGTCTCTCCAAGCGCCAATCCATCGCCACGTAAACATTTCCAGCACCTTTCCAAACTTAGGACGTCGCATAATTCAAGGTGAAGTACGTTGGGAAAGCACAACAACAATCGAGGGCGAGCATCGTCATATTCCAGGATATTGGGAATGGGCTGAAGATGTACTTGGCAGAAGCCAACAAACCCTGAGTACAGCAAAGATTTATGATGTTGTCTACGCCTCACTTTTCACTTATGATCGAAACTCAAACATTTTGCAAGCATTTTGTGAGGCTTGGTGCCCCAAGACGAACACGCTTCTTACATCATCTGGGGAACTATCTATCTCTCTTTGGGACTTACATATCCTTGGAGGTCTGCCCATTGTGGGTTCTCCATATGAAGAAGTGGTACCTGAGACAAGAGAACTTATAGGTTTGAATGAAAAACAGATGAGATTTATCCCTCGATCTTGCGATTAATTATTTGCTGTCTTCCATTACCTTAAGGAAGGTATGGGTGCTAACCAAAAGGTCTCCTTCAGCAAGTGGACAAATTTTTTGTATCAAAAACTTTAATTTATAAACTTGTCCCACTGCAAAAGGAAATGAAATTCGCGCGCCTAAAATCAACACATAATCCTAACGGAGTCATTCCCGAGACAACGAGGTGGTCAAGTGATCAAGAAGTTATATTCTCCAAGCTTAAGGTGAGGGCTGACAAGAAAGATGAAACTTATGTAGCAGCATTCTTATCAATTTGGCTATGTGCCTTTGTGTTTCCCAAGGTAGAAAACTTCATTCGTCCCGAGAATCTTAAGATGGCAAGCACGATGGCAGGCGGGTGAAATATTAGCTTTGCGGTCCTAGTTTTGGCAAGTATTTATCATGGTTTGAATAAGATTTCGTGTTCATCCAAACTTGATCAAGTCAAAGTTTGTTTTCCAATTCATTATGTTTACGGCTGGCTTTCACATTACTTCAAAACCCAAACCCATTATCCACTTGCTAAGGGTCTGTTTGTCCCTTTGATGGTGGCATACTCAGGAGAGGGAGCTGCAAGGTACTTTGACGGGAAGGATGCGAGAAAGTGCATCCACACTGGGGAGGATATAGTTTGGACACCAACAATGTTAACCAATTCTCGTCCTTATTATTATGTGGATAACGATTCCCCTCAAGAGTTGGAGTCAAATTACTTCATGAGCATACGTTTTAATTATCTCCCTTTGAGGTATGGTAACTCATTGATCATCGAGCCCTATAGCCCGCATCGGTTTGATCGTCAATTTGAGTTTTACCAGAATGTCCCTAGTTTTCTGGATAATGATATCTGTAACGCCTCTCTAAATGAAGGACTCAGATTTTGGAGGATTTGCACACTGTATCGGTCTATGTCACGCACGGCTTTTCCCCCAAGGGGTGATCCTGTGGAGAAGCCTTTCTCCACCAATTATATGTCTTGGTGGGAGAAAGCGCATGGGAAGTTTCTCGAGAATAATTTACAAGCTTTGGTAGACAATGTTGGGATAAAGTCTACTACTCCTTTAGGAGGTGAAGATCAAGGTGATGGAAAGACACTCCCAAAAGTCAAATAGCCACGTACTCCAATCCTAAAAAAAGGAAGCTTAAATCCTCAAAGGCGGCTTTGAAAGAGGTGGTGTGCACTTCATCGGATTTAGAGAAGCACCCTCCAGTTCTTCCATTTAGCACGCAAGTCCCTCAAGATAAAAGTCAGAGTACCAATGAAGACCAAAATTGGAAAAGGAAATGTCCTAACCCAGTAGAGATCGTAGAGGTTCCAAGTGCTGATAGTCCCTCAAGAACGCCTACAGCTTGTAACAAGGAGGTAAAAATACAATCACCTTGCCCTTTCTTCTTTTTTTTTTATTTTTTTTTATTTTTTAACGAATGAATGGCTCTACTAAAAAATGTATTCACTTTCTTTGCCTTTTCCTTATGCAGTTAAATTCCATTGGGCATCCGGTGGTATCCCCACATGACCAGCCGCAAGTGAGTGATGAATCTAATGGAGGGCCTACATCTAAACTGAAGTCACCTTCAAAAGCATCATCTCTTCCTCATGACAGAGCCCTAAACCAACAAACTCTAAATGAGATACCTTGCGTCCCACCGATGACAAATACGGCAGTATCTATTTTTGAAGGAAAGAGCATTGTCTATAATTGTAAAAAGGAATTCGTCTTGGGACTTTGGAGGATATTTGCAATAGACTCTCCAAGAATCGTGCAGAACTGCTCTCATCTTATAGGGAGCAAATTACTGAGATTTCTGTGGATATGAAAAAGGCGAATATTTTAGATCTTTCTCCATTAGAGTGTTTACTGGATTCTCTTTTCGATCTTGCTGCCTCATATGACCAAGGGCAATCCAATTTGGATGATAAGATGAGTCAGAAGCTGGAGATGATTTCCAAAGCTAAGGAGTGTCTTGAATCATTCAAACTTGAACCAAGTGACGATGTCAAGAAAGTTTCCTCTAGTGAAAAGAAACTGAAGAGAGTTGTGAAGAAATTACATACATTCCAACAAGAGAGGGAGAACCTCGAAGGTGTTATAGAAGCGACTCAAAAGGAGGTTAAGAGATTCAGGAAAAAGTTTCAGCTGCCGAGACTGAGGTTTCTTCATATGACAACGTAAATTTGCCGAGTGATGAAGATCGGCCAATTTGGAGGAGAAGATGAATAACCTGGAGACTAGCTGTCAAGAATTGATCAACTACAAGTTTTGTTTAGATTAGGCCATTAGAATTATCTCCCCTTTTATTCTTATGTTAGGTTGACGTAGTGGATATTTATTTCATCTTAAATAAGATTGCTTCTCTTTTGCTTTACATTGCCCGACATTTATCTTGGTCGCATAATTTTCAACTTTACGTACTCGTAACGAAAGATTCATATCTCTTCGTGGGAGAGTCCAAATAATGAACTGTTTGATTTCTCAAAAATTAGACTTCAATATATATAAAATATCCAAAATTTGGAATCAAACACCTTCAGAGTCAACCCACATAATACTTTGAAACCAACTTTAGATTTCACCACGTAGAAAATTTTAGATCTGCGCAGTCTTTCCAAAAAAATCATATCTTAGTGTAGAAAAGTCAAAATCACGAACCGTTTGATTTTTTTTTTGAAACCTTAACTTGAACATATATTACAATATCCAAAATGCAAGATCTAATTCCTTAAGTATAGAATCGGATAATGGTTTGAAATCAATATTAAATTCTGACACGGCGACAATTTCAGATTTGCACAACTTTACCAAAACTTGTGTATGTTGATATAGAAATGCCGAAATCATGAACCGTTTGATCTATTGGAAACTTAAATTTAAAATATATAATATATCCAAAATAAAAAATTTAATTCCTTAAGGATAGTTTCATATAATATTCTGAAGTTAATACTAAATTCTGCCACAGTGACAGTTTCAGATTTGCACGACTTCACCAAAACTTTTGTATCTTGATGTAGGAATGTCGAAATCACGAACCGTTTGATCTATTGGTAACTTAACTTACATATATATAAAATATCTAAAATCCAAGACTTAATGCCTTAATAATAGTTTCATATAATATTTTGAAGTTAATACTAAATCCTGTCAAGGTGACAGTTTCAGATTTGCACGACTTCACCAAAACTTGTGTATCTTGTTGTAGGAACGTCGAAATCACGAACCGTTTGATCTATTGGAAACTTAACTTACAAATATATAACATATCAAAAATTAAAGATTTAATTCTTTAAGGATAGTTTCAGATAATATTTGAAGTTAATACTAAATCCTGCCACGGTGACAGTTTCAGATTTGCACGACTTCACCAAACCTTTTGTATCTTGTTGTAGGAACGTCGAAATCACAAACCGTTTGATCTATTGGAAACTTAACTTCCAAATATATAACATATCCAAAATTCAACATTTAATACCTTAAGGATAGTTTCAGATAATATTTCAAAATCAACTTTGGTTCCTGATATGCCGACAATTCCAAATTAGCACGGCTTCACCAAAATACTTGTATCTTGGTGTGGAAGCCTTGAGATTGTAAGACATTTTAATTGTTAAAAACTGAAATTCAACAGCTTCATTCTCACCAAATATCTTGGGTCCAAGTCTCACTAAATTTGAAATGTCATGAAGGCAGACCAAAATAACTTGAAGGTTTGGCAAACGTGAAGGCATAACGGATCCCCGGACATCAATGAAAATGCTTGGCAACCTCCTAAAAGATATTAATAATTTTATTGAAGACACCAATTTATCATAGCGTCTTGACCTCTTTAAATCAAATGGGATCCAAAGTTTAACAGAAGAATGGTATCCCAGCTCGATTTTCAAATACTGATTGAATGAATTACATTCCATCGTACTTCGTTCGGACAACGATTGGGGGATTGTGTATCTTTTGAACTTATGTGACTGAACGCAGAATGAAACTCTAAGCTGCCTACGTACATCGGTGAAGAGGATCAAGTCATACCGTAGTTCAGAATAGGTAGATTTTTTTTTTATGTCCTAACTTTTGCCTAGGCCGCCTCTTTCGAGGTTTTCAACCTAGCGGACCTTTTTAAATTTTTTTTTGTGGGCCATACACAGTTTAGACTCATACGGGCCAGGAGTATAGGAACATACAGTTTAGACTCATGTGTCAAAGAGCGTAGGAACTTCAAGGATAATACTTCTTCAAAAACTTTCCATTTATAAGGCCGATTCTCATGCCATCTGCATCAACCAGCTTGTAAGCCCCACTTGAATAAGCTTCTTGCACGACATATGGCCCATCCTATTTTGAAGTGAACTTCCCTACAGGTTTATGGGAAGAAATAATGGGTCTTCTTATGGAAAGGACTTGATCCCCTACCTGAAAGGATCTTGGGCGAATTTTTTTATTGAAGGCGCGAGACAATCTAGATTGATAACATTCAAGACTCTATTGAGCTTCCAACCTCTTCTCATCAAGAGCCTCCAACTCTACTAATCGAAGTCGAGCATTTTCTTCATTAATGATCCATTCTTGAATAGCTAGTCGTAATGAAGGTATTTGACGCTCAAGTGGCAAGATGGCTTCGACTCCATAAACGAGTGAATAAGGAGTCGTTTGTGTTGGCGTGCGGTGGGTCATCCTATATGCACATAGAGCTTCTTCCATACGGTCATTCCAATCTCGTTTGGATTTGGAGACGACTCTCTTCAGCAGGTTGCATAGAGTTTTTTTGAATGCCTCAGCTAGACCATTTGCGGTAGCATTGTACATTGAAGAGTTACGTTTCTTGAAGCCAAAGAGATCAAAAATCTTGTTCATCAACCTATTATCGAATGGCTTTCCATTATCTGTTATTATGTAGCGAGGAATGCCAAAGCGATAGATTATGTTTACTCGGATGAAAATTGCAACATTTTATTTCTTTACCTCCTTAAGAGAAACAGCTTCGGCCCATTTTGAGAAGTAATCAGTTGCAGCCAATATGTATAGGTGCCCACCGGAGGACTTTGGCAGTGGTCCAACAACATCAAATCCCCAAGCGTCAAACAGCCAGGATGTAACAGTTGGGTGCAACACTTCAGGAGGTTGATGAATAAAATTCGCATGGAATTGACAAGCCTTGCATCTTCGAGCGTAGCCCAAGAAATCTCTTACCATCGTTGGCCAATAATACCCCATCCTTTTTATATGGAAATGGAGCTTTAGTCCTGACTGGTGTGACCCACATACCCCAGAATGTGCCTCTTGCAAAGCTTGGAGTGCTTCTTCTTCCCCTAAGCATCTCAAGAGTACTCCCTCAAATGACATTCTGTATAGAGTATCTTTGTAGTAAAGAAAACGAGGTGCATGACGACGGATTTCAGTCCTTCTCCTTGGATTTTCAGGAAGTATCCCATAGCATAAGTAGTCGATAATGGGTTGTCTCCGTTCTTCTTTCTCAACTTCAGAAACAGTGACAAGATCCTTGAGTTCATTTTCTTCACCTTCAGCCTCATTTGGTGGTAGTACTACCCATTTTTGGCAGATAGTAACTAGAGCTTGATCAGGCAGCGCTAATGATGAAGCTAGGGCAGCTAAAGAATCAGCCTTCTTATTTTCTTTCCTTGGCACATGCTGAATAGTCACATCACCGAGCCACCCCATTAACTTTTTAGCGTAATCATGATATGGGCGTAGTTCAGTCTTCCTAACCTCATAACTATCCAAAAGATGATTGACCACTAACTGGGAGTCACCAAAGACTTGCAATTGCAATTGCTTTATATCAAGGGCCATTTCAAGCCCAAGTATTAATGTTTGATACTCAGCAACATTGTTGGAACAGAGTTGTGTCAAGGTGAAGGAGTAGGGTAAGACTTCACCTTGGGGAGTGACAAATACTATGCCAGCACTAGCTCCCCCGCGATGCGCAGCACCATTAAAGTACATTTTCCATGGAAGCTAAACTTCAATGACCATTGCGTCTTCATCAGGTAGTTCGTCAGTTAGCTCCCAATCATTAGGTATAGGGTGATCTGTCAAGAATTCCTCTAACGCTTGTCCTTTTATAGCCTTTTGAGGGATGTACACGATTTCAAATTGTTGAAACTGGAGGTACCACCTTGCTAGTCGATCACTAAGGACAGGTTTTGACATCACTAACTTGATGGGATTTTCTCTAGAAACCAAACGAACGACATGAGCTTGAAAGTCATGCTTCAACTTTTGAATTGAGAAGACTAGAGCCAAACACAACTTTTGATTGGTGAATAATTCAGCTTGTTTGGTTTCATCATCCTGCTCAAGTAGTAAAGAGAGTTTTCTTTCCCCTCACTATTTTCTTGGGCCAACAGCGCTCCAACAAACCTTTCTTGTGCTGGAATGTATAGTATCAACGGCTTTCCAGGTATCGAGGCTGCCAAAACTGGCGGCTTCATCAAGTATGTTTTGATAATTTCAAAGGAATTGCTACAAGCTTGGTCCCACTTGAAAGGAACGCCCTTCTTCATAAGGAGACTGAATGGTTGGCACCTCCTAGCTAGATTTGAGATGAATCTCCTAAAGTATGCTAGTTTTCCTTGCAGAGCAACTCAAACACCATCCTCAAGTCTTTCAAGTGGTCTCCATTCTCTCTTGGTTTTACCACCAAGTCGTCAACATAACATTCGACATTCTTGTGGAGAAGATCGTCCAAAATATTCTGCATAGCCCTTTGGTAAGTAGCACCAGCGTTCTTCTAGCCAAAAGGCATTACCCTATAGAAATAAATACCCTTGGGGGTGCGAAATGCAGTAAGCTCTTCATCTTTTAGTGCCATGCGCATTTGGTTATAGCCTGACGAACCATCCATAAACGACATTGCCTCATACCCAGTAGTAGCATCGATCATCAACTCTGGAATAGGAAGCGGAATTCATCTTTGGGAACCGCATTGTTGAGATCCCTGAAGTCGACGCACACTCGAATCTAGCCATTCTTCTTCTTTACAGGAACAATACTTGAGACCCACGTTGGGTATTTAACTTCCAAATAAATCCATCTTTAATGAGTTTGTTAACTTCGGTTTCAATCAGGGGAACCAAGTCCGGCCTAAAACGCCTTTGAGCTTGCTTAACAGGACGAGCACCATTCTTGACCGCGAGGTGATGGACTGCCACTTTAGGGTCCAAGCCAGACATTTCTTTGTAACTCCAAGAAAAGACATCCCTAAACTCCTTGAGTAACTCAATATAAGTTCTTTCTTCATCAACTTCTATTAAAGCACTTAGGTAGGTGGGTCTTGGTTCTTCATCAGTGCAAAGGTTAACTTCTTTTAAGGCATCAATCGTTGCCTTCAACCCTTCTTCAAGTTCCGGGGGAGCATCTTTCGCATATTCATCTTCTTGAGGGTCCCCATCATTAAAGGATATGTGATAACATGGTGAAACATCGTCCAATTTCTCATCATCCTCCATTAAAGATAAAACACCATGCTCGCTTTGTGCCATAACATGATATGAAAAACCCACACTTTCTTCGTCTTCATCACGTTCTTTAGTGTATACCACAGTGTATGGCTTCACCTTCAGTACTTCATCACACGAAACCCTGACTTTTGTTTGTCGCTTCATTCTAGAAGGAACCAAACTTTGAAAATTTTTAAAGATCTTCTGAATTTTGGGCAAAGCGTGTGTTCTTATATTTAGATAATTTCTCTGGAACTTATTCCCCTTCTTTAATGGACCCAATCTCTCAAATACGAAATTTCTCACAGTTGATTTTCCAAGTCGGTCAAAGACGGAAGGCCTGTTAGAAGCGGCAGATTCGTCTTCTACAATGATATAATTGCTACTCGCCCTCCTTATTGAGATGTGCACTGGTGAAGGTTTCTTGTATCCCAAACCTTCACGTGGTTTCCTCGTTGCAGCTTCTGATGGGAGCTTCCCTAACTT
>MDKI01149494.1:0-15720 GCA_005239505.1 Nicotiana paniculata | reverse complement strand
TTTAGTAATTTAAATAACATCAAGTGACAGTTGAGTATTCTAACAGCTTGCTTGATACGTAATGTTTACACCTTAGCGTAGTAAATCTTTAGTGTTAGTAATTTAAATAACATCAAGTGACAGTTGAGTATTCTAACAGCTTGCTTGATACGTAATGTTTACACCTTAGCGTAGTAAATCTTTAGTTTTAGTAATTTAAATAACATCAAGTGACAGTTGAGTATTCTAACAGCTTGCTTGTTACGTAAATTCCCTGTGGGATCGACTCTGGGCATAATACCCCGGATTATATTTGCAACGCCCGCTTAGCCTTTTATTAGACATAGTTGAGCGTGATCAGGGAACATCTGAAATGATTAGACTGATCCACCTTGGGCGATACCATGCTTTCATAACCGTATTTCACATGTGATTCATCTTACGTGCGAATTTTAATTTTGTAAAATTCGTGAAATCCCAATTTTTTTCTTCAAATCATATGTCAATCGAAGGTCCAAACGTCATCCTTATCACAATTACACCCTTATTCTACTATCAGGGCATCATTCCATCTCTTCTAAATGCCATTGGTCTTTGACTCCTTTGAGTTCATTCAGGCTACACTGAGCTTTGTATAACTTATAGAAACCATACGCTCTTCTTGTTGTCATAGGCTTAATACCGAGGACTTATCTATTCTTGTCACCTTCTCACTTGACCTTCCTTTAACCTGCTTGCACCATAGATTTCCCCTGTGTTATTTTGGAACATCAAGCGAGACATCACATCGTCTCTAGCTCCTCTTTACTCTTTTCGCTAGATCTCTCGATACCTAGAAACCATAGGCTGGAAGATATTCCCCTGATTACGCTGCTACCATTCCTGGATATTGAATCCCTACGCTTCTAGCCTTTGATCCGAAGTATGGACTATTCTCAACCTTATGCATTTGAGTATCTCGTACGCTGTTCACCTTTACCTTACTTACCTTAAAGTCTCGCATCACATCTTCTATCTCTTTCATGACCTTCCTTCCATATAGGTATAATTCATATCCACATCTTGAACTTCTATTATAATACCTCCACCTCTTTACACAATCCGGTGAGAGATTCATACTAACTTCTTATGAGGTTGATACTCTTCTAACTGGCTTTATCATAGAGTCCTTATAGAATATGGTTGTTGTACTATCTCTCTTGTACCTCTGATATTAAGAGTGATTTTTCAATGTTCTCAATATGATTTCTATAATTGTCTGGGGCCAATAATCAGACTCCTGATTTACTTGGTTGATGTAACTCTTTAGTTTCCTCTTCCTTTTGATCAGCCTTTATGTAGGCTTAAGCTATCTTCAGATCTGTTACTCATGGAATTTAGTTATTACTTTAGCCTTTCATGGACGCTGTGGAAAACCATGATACAATCTTCTAATGATTCAATCCTTTGTCTATGACCTGGATCCAATTCCTTCTTTTAACTTACATGTGATGACCCAAAGGGTCATCTTATGACTTAAGACACTATTCCGGGCTCATTAGCCTTAAAACATTTAATTTTATTCACCTCGATTTACGTGTGTAGTCTGGGCGTGAATCCCGAAAGCCTTTATGTGTAAATATATGGAATAATAATTTCTAGAGTTAAAATTTGATTTTAAGTTGGCTTTGGTCACCATTTTGAGGAAACGGACCCGGACCCGTGTTCCCACGGTCCTGGGAGGTCCGCAGTAAAATGTGGGACTTGCCCAGAATTGAATTCCGAGGTCGCTAGCGTTAGAAATGAATTTTTGAAGAAAATTGTTATATTGAATTTTAGGAAATAAATAAATGAATTAATGTTTGAAATCATTGGTATCGGGACCATATTTTGGTTTTGGAGCCTGGTACAAGTTTTTTATAATGTTTAAGTCATATCTGTGAAATTTGGTGGAAATCGGAGTTCATTTGACGTGATTCGGACATCCGGTTGAGAAAATAGTGAATTTGAAGTGTTCTTGAGAAAATCATGATTTTTGATGTTAAATTCGTAGTTTTAGGTGTTATTTGTATGATTTAATCACACGAGCAAGTCCGTATGATGTTTTTTAGACTTGCGTGCATTTTTGGTTTGGAACCCCGAGGGCTTGGGTGAGTTTTGGATAGGCTACGAGTTGTTTCGGACTTATAAACTTCTGTTGTCATAACCGTTAGTGGTGCATTAATACGTCCTTCTTCGCGATCGCAAAACCTCTCCCACAATTGCAAAGAGTAAAAGGCTGGGGGTCATTTTTTCTACGGGAACGCGTAACTCTGGTCGCGAACGCGAAGCACTGGGGGATTACCCTTTGCGAACGGGACCTGGCTACCGCGAACGCGATGAGTTATGGGCCTGGTGGAGGGGAGTCCGTTTCTTCTACACGAACGCGACCACCTGGTATGAACGTGATGACCAAATAATACAAAGCATTCACGAACGCGAGCCTACCTACACGAACGCAAAGTCCATTGGGCCGTAACACAACGCGATCGCGACAGACCCATTGCGAACGCGATGAAGGCCTGCCCAGCGAGTAAAAAAATAGAATCATATTTTCAAAACCAAGAAGACCTAGAGGCGATTTTCAATATACAAGTTCTTCCCCAAAGTGTTGGTAAACGATTCTAAACTATTTTCTTTTGATTACCCGTTGTTTTTCATCACTTTTCAATCAAAAATCAAGGGTTTTCGTGGTCGAAATTGGGGGTTTGGGTAGAATTAAGGAATTTTGTAAAATTGAAATTTAGACCTCGGATTGGGGTCGGATTTATAAACTAACTACATATTCGGGCTCGGGGTGAATAGGTAAACGGAATTTGGTCCGAACTCCGGGTTCGGACCAAGCAGGCCCGGGGTTGGTTTTTAACTTATTTGGGAGAACTTAGGAAAACCATGATTATGCATTAATGTTAGTTCCTCTAGAACTAATAAATGATATTGCACTAATTATGATTAGATATGAGTGGGTTGGAGGTGAATTCGAAAGGAAAAGCTGGAATTGAGCAGTGATTGGCCTGCGAGATTGAGGTAAGTGTTTGGTCTAAGTTTGACTTGAGGGATTAGGATTCCCCGACTTAAATGCTATGTGAAATTATATGTGTGTGGTGTATAGGTGAGGTGACGAGTACCTATGCGCCACCAGATTATCTGTTTAGCATGTTCCCTTCCCCTTTCCAATTTATTATATTTTTGTCTTAATTGTTTCATGACTACTGATGCTTCCATGTCTACTTGTCTTTTCCCACTTGTTTTGTTAAATATATTTTTTCACTTATTTGAAAGTATTAATTGTTCCTTAGCTTAATTGTGGTACATTAATGGTTGGGCTGGTGGTCTGTGTTTCATGATACATTCCGGTTGGTTTCGCAGTGTAGTACTAATTGGTGAAGTTTCTTAATTGTACAACTTTTCGTTTACATTAGTTGGGATATAAATATTGTAAATGATTTTGATCTAAATTGTGAAACCCTTATTATAAATGGTGAAATGTGATTGTCTGGTGGGAGCGGGTTGCACGCCGCAACAAGGAGTAATAAGGGTGGACATGTGGGATTGGTTTGCACGCCGCAACATGAGGAATAAGGGTGATATATATGTTGAGGAGTAATAAGGGTGGATAGGTGAGATCGGGTTGCACGCTGCAACAGGGAGTAATAAAGGAGAATATTAATGTTGTTACTAGTTATATGATGGAAACAGGAATACCCACTGTTTTATTTGTTGTTCTTCATATTCTACTTTTATCGTTATTTAAATTGTTAGATGGAAATTCACGTAAGGTTTGGTTATAGCTGAGATATGGAAAGATAGATAGGTTATTTATCTATTTATTGCAAGTTACTGTTTCATTTAATTTAGTATTTCCTGATTGCTTTATTAAACATTATGTACAGATTATATTATAAATGCCCCGCCGTAGCCTCGTCACTACCTCATTGAGGTTAGGCTCGGCACTTACCAGTACATGGGGTCGGTTGTACTAATACAACACTCTGCACTTCTTGTGCAGATCTGGATTCCGGTCAGAGTTGATTTCGAGTAGTAGCTGATTATTCGCACCGAGACACGAGGTAGATTTGCTGGCGTTGGCAGATTTCTGGAGTCTTCTCCTTTTTTTACTGTTTTATTTAATTCAAAACAGATATATATTTTCTTTCAGCCAAATACTTGTAGTAATCTTTAGTAGTTCGTGAATTGTGACTCCAAACCATGGGTAGCTAGATATTAGTGTTAGTTTCGTGGCATCTTTTATTTCTCCATAAATTATTTTGACATCGTTTATTGGATAATATTAGACCTCGTATTATGTTCTAATTGTTTTAAATGTTGAATCCCTCTAACATTGGCTTGCCTAGCAAGTATGGGTTTAGGCGCCATCACGATCTCGATCGAATTTGGGTCGTGACAAGTTGGTATTAGAGCACTGGGTTGCCTAGGTCTCACAATTCACGGACAAGCTTAATAGAGTCTGAGGGATCGGTACGGAGACGTCTGTACTTGTCTCCCAGAGGCAATAAAGTTAGGAACAAGTTCACTTTATTTCTACTCTGTCATGTGATTCTTGTTATCCCAAATACTGATTGAACTCTACTATTCCCTTGCAGATGGAGAGAACACGTACCTCTTCTTCCGTTGACCAGCAACTGAATCCTCCAGCAGCAGCAGCTCCTACAAGGGGCAGAGGCCGAGGCAGGGGAAGAACTAAGTCCAGTGCTCAGGTAGCAGCTCCAGTTGCGGAGCCCCAGATAGAGCTTGATGAGGGGGCTCCAGCTCAGACCGTTCTGGTGGGACCAGCTCAGGTCCCAGATGGGTTTATTGCTACCCTGGTGCTTTAGGATGCCTTGGTCCGACTAGTAGGCCTTATGGAGAGTGTATCCTAGACTGGTGCACTCCCTGGGGCAACAGCCGTATCCCAGGCTGGAGAAGGAGTCCAGAATCCTGCTACTCACACTCTGGAGCAGACTACTCCTCAGATTCAGACTCCAACAGCCCATCCAGCTGGGGTAGTTCAGCCAATTGCCGCAGCACCACTCGTTGCTGGGACAACTATGTCCTCCGATGCTTTATGGAGATTGGACAGGTTTATCAAGCTTTTCCCTTTTCATTTCAGCGGTGCCACTTCAGAGGACACCCAAGAATACCTTGATAGCTGTCATGAGGTTCTTCGGAACATAGGTATTTTGGAGACCAATGAGGTTGATTTTGCTGCTTTTCAGATGACCGGTTCTGCCAAGAAACGTTGGAGGGATTATCTACCGACTAGACCAGTTGGGTCACCTGCTTTGACTTGGGATCAATTTTCACATCTCTTCTTGGAGAAGTTCCTTCCTATCACTACTAGAGAGGAGTGTTGTCGTCAGTTTGAGCGTCTTCAGTAGAGCAACATAACTATTACCCAGTATGAGACTCGCTTTGTGGATTTGGCTTGTCATGCTACTCTTTTTCTACCCACACACAGAGAGAGAGAGAGAGAAAGAGAGAGAGAGAGAGAGGGTTAGGAGATTTATCGAGATTCTTGCTCAGCCGATCAGATTGCAGATGGCTAAGGAGACAGGGAGCGAGATATCTTTCCAGGATGCGGCCAATGTGGTCAGGAGAGTTGAGGTGGTTCTCAGATTGGGAGGTTAGGGTTCAGACAAGAGACCACGCCATTCCGGTGGATTCAGTGGTGCCTCATCTGGAGGCGGGGTTTCTTTCAGTATAGGCTATTCTTCCATGCCATTTCATTCAGCCCTTCAAGCATCTCATGTTACCTCAGGTGGTCGTGGTTCTTATATACCTCCTTCTGCTCAGCCAGTCTATAACACACCATCAGCTCCTATCATAGCACCTCCTCTGCAGAGTTATTATCATGATCAGCCATCTCGTCAGGGTCAACCTCAGTATTAGGAGGGATGCTTTGAGTGTGGTGAATATGGGCATATTCAGAGAGCTTGTCCGAGATTTTTGGGTAATCAGCTTCAGTACCAAAGTTCTCGTGCCATAGTTCCGGCACCAGCTGCAACACCACCTGTCCAGCCAGCCAGGGGTAGGGGTTAGGTAGCTAGAGGTAGGGGCCAGATTGTTATAGGTGGAGGCCAGCCCGCTAGAGGTAGAGGTCCGCCTATTAGAGGTCGTCCTATAGACATGGTTAAGGGTGGTGGGGCCCAGCCCCGATTGTATGCATTTCTGGACAAACCTGAGGTGGAGTCATCCAGTGTTGTTATCACAGGTACCATTTCAGTTTGCAATAGATATACTTCAGTTCTGTTTGATCCGGGGTCTACTTACTCTTATGTGTCACCTTATTTTGCTTTGTATTTCATTGTGCCCCGCGATTCCTTGAGTGTTCCTGTTTATGTGTCTACGCCCGTGGGAGATGATATTGTTTTAGATCGTGTGTATCGTTCATGTATGGTCGTTATTGAGGGTTTTGAAACTAGTGTGGACCTTTTGCTTCTTGATATGGTGGATTCGATATCATATTGGGCATGGATTGGCTGTCACCTTATTATGCCATCTTGGACTGTCACGCCAAGACCGTTACATTAGCTTTTCCGGGGTTACCTCATTAGAGTGGAGAGGGATTCCTGGTCATTCCTCCAGCAGGGTTATTTCTTATATGAAGGCTCGTCGCATGGTCGAGAAGGGATGTTTTGCTTATTTGGCCCATGTTCGTGATTCTAGTGCTGAGGCTTCTTCTATAGATTTGGTGCCCGTTGTTCGTGAGTTTCCTGAGGTGTTTTCTGCAGACCTGTCGAGGATTTCACCCGATAGGGATATTGATTTTTTCATTGATGTGACTCCAGGCATTTAGCTCATTTCTATTCCTCCATACCGGACGGCCCCTCCAGAGTTGAAAGAATTGAAAGAACAGTTTCAAGACTTGCTTGATAAGGGATTCATTAAACCTAGTGTCTCGCCCTGGGATGCACCGGTTTTGTTCATGAAGAAGAAGGATGGATCGATGAGGATGTGTATATATTACCGGCAGTTGAACAAAATCACTATCAAGAACAAGTATCCATTGTCGAGGATTAATGATTTTTTTGATCAACTTCAGGGTGCCAAGGTGTTTTCAAAGATCGATTTGAGATTGGGATACCATCAGTTAAATATTAGGGTGTCCGATGTCCCTAAGACAGCTTTTCGAATGAGGTATGGGCACTATGAATTTCTAGTGATGTCTTTTGGCTTGACTAATGCTCCAACAACATTTATGGACTTGATAAATCGTGTTTTCAAGCCTTATCTAGATTCATTCATAATTGTGTAATTGATGACATTCTAATATACTCCCGCAGTTAGGAAAAGCATGAGCAGCACCTCCGGATAGCACTTCAGACTTTGAGAGACAATCAGTTGTATGCTAAATTTTTGAAGTGAGAATTTTGGTTGGATTCAGTAGCTTTCTTGGGTCACATCGTATCAGTAGAGGGTATTCAGGTAGATCCTAAGAAGATAGAGGCAGTCAAGGACTGGTCTAGTCCCATTTCAGCCACGGAGATCATAAGTTTCTTGGATTTGGCAAGTTACTACCATCATTTTGTGGAGGGGTTTTCATCTATAGCATCCCCAATGACTAAGTTGACTCAGAAGGGTTCCCCATTCAAATAGTCGGATGAGTGTGAAGCGAGCTTTCAGAAGCTCAAGAAAACATTAACTTCAGCACCGGTGTTGGTTTTACCATCAGGTAATGGATCTTTCACGGTATATTGTGATGCCTCCTTTATTGGGATCGGAGCGGTATTGATGCAGGAAGGCAGAGTGATTGCATATGTGTCTTGGCAATTGAAGGTTCATGAGAAGAATTATCCTGTCCATGACTTAGAGTTGGCAACCATTGTTCACGCATTGAAGATTTAGAGGCACTATCTCTATGGTGTGCCGTGTGAAGTTTTCATGGATCATCACAGTCTTCAGTACTTGTTCAAGCAAAATGATCTTAATTTGAGGCAGATGAGATGGTTTGAGTTATTGAAAGACTATGTCGTCACTATATTGTATCATCCGGGAAAGGCCAATGTGATGGCCGATGCATTGAGTAGGAAGGCAGTGAGTATGGGCAGCCTTGCATTCATTCCAGTCAGTGAGAGAGCGTTATCTTCAGATATTTAGACTCTGCCGAATCAATTTGTGAGGTTGGATATTACGCCCAGCCATGTTTTAGCTTGTATAGTCTGTCTTCCTTATTTGAGCGTATCCGAGATCGGCAGGATGATGACCCACATTTGATGGTCCTTAGGGACACGGTTCGGCATGGTGGTGCCAAACATGTTACAGTTGGAGATGATGGTGTTTTAAGGATGCAGGGCCGAGTGTGTGTGCCTAATGTTGATGGGCTTCGTGAGTTAATCCTTGAGGAGGCTCACAGTTGGTTTGCTTCAGCAGATAGAGATTCCTGAGTGGAAGTGGGAGCGTATCACTATGGACTTCGTTGTTAGGCTCCCACGGACTCAGACAAAGTTCGACGTCGTTTGGGTTATTGTGGATAGGCTGACTAAATCAGCACATTTCAGATTTCATTCCGGTGGCAAGTACTTATATCTCAGAGCGGTTGGCAGAGATATATATTCGAGAGATCGTTCGCCTTCACGGTGTGCCCGTGTCTATCATTTCTGATCGAGGTAAAGAGTTTACCTCGCATTTTTGGAGGGCAGTTTAGTGTGAGTTGGGTACACGAGTTGAGTTGAGTACAACATTCCATCAGCAGATAGACGGGCAGTCCGAGTATACCATTCAGATCTTGAAGGATATGCTCCTCACCTGTATTATTGACTTTGGAGGTCTTGGGATCAATTCTTCCCATTAGCGGAGTTTTCCTACAATAATAACTACCAGTCAAGCATTCACATGGATCTCTACGCGGCATCGTATGGTAGGCGGTGCAGATCGTCAGTTGGATGATTTGATCCGAGAGAGGCTCGGTCATTGAGTACAGACTTAGTTCAGGAGGACTTGGACAAAGTTAAGATTATACAAGACCGACTTAGTACAGCTCAGTCCAGGCAAAAGAGTTATGCGGACCGTAAAGTTCTTGATGTAGCATTCATGGTTGAAGAGAGAGTATTACTTTAGGTATTACCCATGAATGGTGTTATGAGGTTCGTGAAGAAGGGCATGTTGAGCCCTAGGTATATCGGGCCATTTGAGATTCCCGAGAGAGTGGGGGAGGTAGCTTACATACTTGCGTTGCCTCCATGGTTATCCTCAGTTCAGTGGTATTCCATGTGTCTAAGCTCCAAAATATCATGGTTACCCGTCCCACGTGTTAGATTTCAGCATTGTCCAATTGGACAAGGATTGACTTATGAGGAGGAGCCGGTAGCCATTCTAGACCGGCAGGTTCTTCAGTTGAGGTCAAAGAGTTACCCTTCAGTTTGAGTGCAGTGGAAAGGTCAGCCTATTGAGGCAGCTACTTGGGAGTCCGAGTCAGACACGCAGAGTAGATATCCCCACTTGTTCGCCAGTTCAGGTACTTTTCTATGTCTGTTCGAGGACGAACGTTTGTTTTAGAGATGGAGATTGTGATGACCTAAAGGGTAATCTTATGATTTAAGACACCATTCCGGGCTCAGTAGCCTTAAAAAAGTTTAATTTTATTCACCTTGATTTGCGTGCGCAGTCCGGGCGTGAATCCAGAAAGCCTTTACTTGGGCGTATGCTCGGAATTGAATTCCGAGGTCCCTAGCGTTAGAAATGAATTTTTGAAGAATATTGTTATACTGAATTTTAAATGAAATAAAGAAATGAATTAATGTTTGAACTCATTGATATCAGGCCCGTATTTTAGTTCCGGAGCCCGGTACAGGTTTTTTATAATGTTTAAGTCCTATCATTGAAATTTGGTGGAAATCAGAGTTCATTTGACATGATTCGGATGTCTGGTTAAGAAAATGGTGAATTTGAAGTGTTCTTAAGAAAATCATGATATTTGATGTTAAATTCGTAGATTTAGGTGTTTTTTTGTGATTTGATCGCACGAGCAAATCCGTATGATGTTTTTAGACTTGCGTGCATGTTTGGTTTGGAGCCCCGAGGGCTCGGATAAGTTTTGGATAGGCTATGGGGTGTTTCGGACTTATAAACTTCTACTGTCATAACTGTTACTGGTGCACTGATGTGTCCTTCTTCGCGATCGTGAAGCCTCTCCCGCGATCGCGAAGAGTTAAAAGGCTAGGGGTCATTTTTATTCCACGCGATCGCGTAACACTGGTCACGGCGCCAAGCACTGGGTAGATTACCCTTCGCGAACGAGACCTGGATACCGCAAAAGCGATGTGTTATGGGCCTAGGGGAGGGGAGTCCGTTTCTTCTACGTGAACGCGACCATCTTATCGCGAACGCGATGACCAAAGGCCGCAAAGCATCGCGAACGCGAGACTACCTACATGAATGCGATGGCCATTTGGACGTAACACTCCACGATCGTGACAGGCCCATCACGAACGCGATGAAGGCCTGCCCAGCGAGTAAAAAAACATAACAGTAACACCGAAATAAGCCATAATTTCATATTTTCAAAACCAAGAAGACTTAGAGGCGATTTTCAATATACAAGTTCTTCCCCAAAGAAGAGGTAAACGATTCTAAACTATTTTCTTTCGATTACTCGTTGTTTTTCATCACTTTTCAATCAAAAATTAAGGGTTTTCATGGTAGAGATTGGGGGCTTGGGTAGAATTAGAGAATTTTATAAAATTGAAATTTAGACCTCGAATTGGGGTCGGATTTCGAAACTAACTACATATTCGGCCTCGAGGGTGAATGGATAAACGAAATTTGGTCTGAACCCCGAGTTTGACCAAGCAGGCCTGAGAACGGTTTTTAACTTTTTTGGGAAAACTTAGGAAAACCATGATTATGCATTAAAGTTAGTTCCTTTATCACTAATTAATTATATTGAACTAATTATTATTAGATACAAGTGGGTTGGAGGTGAATTCGAAAGGAAAAGCTATAATTGAGCAGTGAGTGGCCTGCGAGATTGAGGTAAGTGTTTGGTCTAACTTTGACTTGAGGGATTAGGAATCCCCGACTTAAATGCTTTGTAAAATTATATGTGTGTGGTGTATAGGTGAGGTGAAGAGTGCCTATGCACCACCATATTATCTGTTTAGCATTTTTCCTTCCCCGTTTCCAATTTATTATATTCATGTCTTAATTGTTTCATGACTATTGATGCTTCCATGTCTACTTGTCTTGTCCACTTGTTTTGTTAAATATATTGTTTCACTTATTTGAAAGATTAGTTTCTCCTTAGCTTCGTTGTGGTAAATTAATGGTTGAGCTGGTGGTCTGTGTTTCATGATACATTCCGGTTGGTTTCACTGTGTAATAATAATTGGTGAAATTTCTTAATTGTACAACTTTCCGTTTACATTAGTTAGGATATAAATATTGTGTATGATTTTGATCTAAATTGTGAAAAACTTATTATAAATGGTGAAATGTGATTGTCTGGTGGGAGCGGGCTGAACGCCGCAACAAGGAGTAATAAGGGTAGACAGGTGGGATCGGGTTGCACGCCGCAATAGGAGGAATAAGGATGATATATATGTTGAGGAGTAATAAGTGTGGATAGGTGGGATCGGGTTGCACGCTGCAACAAGGAGTAATAAGGGAGAATTTTAATGTTGTTACTGGTTATATGATGGAAACAGGAATACCCACTATTTTATTTGTTGTGCTTCATATACTGCTTTTACCGTTATTTAAATTTTAACATGGAAATTCACGTAAGGTTTGGTTATAGCTGAGATCTGGAAAGATAGATGGGTTATTTATCTATTTACTTCAAGTTACAGTTTCATTTAGTTTGGTCTTTCCTTGTTGCTTTATTAAACATTGTGTACATATTATATTATAAATGCCCCGCCGTAGCCTCGTCACTTCCTCTTCGAGGTTAGGCTCGGTACTTACCAATACATGGGGTCGGTTGTACTGATACTGCACTCTGCACTTCTTGTGCAGATCCAGGTTCCGATCAGAGTTGATTTTGAGTAGTAGCTGATTATTCGCACGGAGACACGAGGTAGATTTGCTGGCATTGGCAGATTCCTGGACTCTTCTCCTTTTTTTTTTACTGTTTTATTTAATTCAAAATAGATATATATTTTGTTTCATCCAAATACTTGTAGTAATATTTAGTAGTTCGTGAATTGTGACTCCAAACCCTGGGTAGCTAGATATTAGTGTTAGTTTCGTGGCATCGTTTTATTTCTCCATAAATTATTTTTACATCGTTTATTGGATAATATTAGACCTCGTATTATGTTCTAATTGTTTTAAATGTTGAATACCTCTAACGTTGGCTTGCCTATCAAGTATGGTGTTAGGCGCCATCACGGTCCCCAGGGTTGGGAATTTTGGTCGTGACATTATACCAGAGTCTTTTACAGCCGATCATTAATTGAATAATTCCTTTCGTTCCATTTCAGCTTTCTTCAAATGTAAGAAATTTCTTTTCCTGGTCTTTCCCCCCCCCCCCCCCCCCCCTTGTTGCGTGCATACTTAGCTTATCTGAGTTCTCATGCATGCCGAAATTTTTGTGCAACTCATATGGTCTCGAATATTACTTTTTGTTTTACTCCGCGCTCATTAGCCATGGTAGGTGACACTTTCTTTTGGAGTGCATACAATTTTGTAGTGAGACTATTGTTACACAACCATTTCCTCTTTAGGTCATTGTGCTTAGGTTGAAGCCTTCTTTCTTATTTCCTCAGCTAGTCTTTCATTGTAGTACTTAGGGAGGATCCTCTGACTCTTTTAAAGCTGCGAGCATATCACATCGTATGCTTGACAAAATTTTTGATGTTCTTCCTCGCCTATAATTAGCCGTAGTTACTTATCTCCATGCCCTTGTGCTTCCAGGGTTGCTTCTGAACTAATATTTTGACTGACTTCCCTGTGGTACTCTATTTTATTTCGGTAACGCTCATATTGTATATTTATCTACCCCAACTCATAACTGAATATTTCTCAAGGATCACGATGTCATAACTGCGAGGCTGAATTCCCCATGTTGTGGTTACCTATGTTTATCTTGCGCGATCTGTTAATTTGTTTGTATCCTCTTGTCTATCCATAGCTAGGCTCTTCCTAGATCAAATACTAACTACTCGTTGGCCCATTCCCATATCAATATTCCGTGTAATCTTTCGTGGGTTATTTCCTTTGTCTTAACTTACCTCTCGCACTGGCTCCTTATTAATCAATAATATCTCGGGCAGGAACCCTTACTTCCTCTCCTTTACGTTGTGTTTGCATAATGTTCTAGAATCGTAGAATATCTGTAGGTTTTGAATAAGTGCAATCTCATCCCTTTTCCATTGTTATCGCATTCTTCCTTTACCATTCCATAATTACCAGAACCACTTAATTCTGACTTAATGTTACATCACTCGATATTCCTCCTTTAGGGGAGTACTAAGATTTAGTGCTACAATGATATACCTATAGATGTTTTACCTCTTCATCTTTGGCGTCTTTTCACATCATCCATGACCCTTACTCGTGAGGGTGACACTTAATATAACTGACAGACATAGTCCCTTAAGCTTAACTTTTCTCACATTGCTTGCTTTAGGGAAGCGTCTTCTTGAATGACCTTTAAAGGTTATTCTTCTGTCGTCCATTCTATTATCACCGAACACAATCTCTGAAATTCTCGTGATGCCGACTATTATCAAATCGTCCAGTCCCTAATTCATGTTTAGTTTATCTTGTTCACCAGCCCGTACTGATTTCTATTACTCTAGGGTCTAACTTTTCCTTCTGGTAGTCGCGTTGGAGTCAGGAACTTATTTCTCGAAATGAGGATATGACTTTATGGCCTATACTCTTTTCTGGTCTCAAGGCCTGTCACCTCTCGTATTTCCCTTTACTTGACTATAGACTCTGTAATATCATCATTTTTTTTATCTACCGTCGTCATCCATGTATCACATCTTACTCATAATGCTTCATTAACTCTCTTCTTATTTCCCTGCTAACATTTTTGTCTATCACTTTATTCTGAAAACATCAACAAGACATTCTTTTGCTTTTAGATCCCCTTGCTCTATCCACTGGCTCTTCGGGTTGGCTAACATTCTCTCTTTACTAGGGACGGGAGTCACACTTAAGGTAATATTTATCCCTTCCAAGCTTCCAGTGCCTATCTTTGTAGAACTCATATCTAGCTATATTATTCTAGAGTGTACCATCTAGGTGTCTCGCAAGGAGACCTACTAGCACATTTTAAATATCCTTTGGAAATGTCTTCGGAAATGTCAACTGACACAAACAATCCATTCACCATTTTGGGTTACTCTTATCCCAACCGAATCCTGATATTCCGTCCTTATCTTATACTACTTTTGTTAGCCCCCATAAGGCATAAATGAGATGGGCGTGGCCAATTGCACATACCTCTATTATTGTTGAAGGTAACTCAAAATGGTTATATTCCTCTACCTGAATTCTAAATACTGACAATCTTCATTAACTAGGCGCCCCGTACCCTTCTTCATCTTGTTTCTTTTACTTGTTAAAACTTTTATCTATCTTCTGAATCTCTGATTGTCTTTCACCATAGGGGTGGATAGATATTCTTGCCCTAAGTCTCCTTTTAAAGAGGTTTACATGTCTTAGTACACAATTGATCTACTGAAGACCTTACATTTACTCATCATAAGCATCATGAAAAATCGAGTTCCTCTGACTCAACTCTTCCATAGCCACATTCAATCTCTTACCAACTGTCTTTCTGGATGTAGGTATCATCTTATTACGAATAAAATAGAATTTAGGAATTTGAATTCTTATAAGTGATCTTTGACCACACGATCTAGAGTAAGAAGAAAGAGTGACAGTCCTAAATGCCCTATAGCCTCCTACTTATAAGTGTGGTACATGACACACCCATAAACAAGACTCTACTAGACACGACTTGTAGATTCCCTAGGACAGAACTGCTTTGATACCACTTTTGTCACGACCCAAACCGATGGGCCGTCAGGGGCACCCTGTATCTTACTCAACTGAGTACCAATGTAACGTATCTTTCTTATTACGTTATCATGATTAAATGATTCGAAAATGCCGTCATGAGATAACCAAAATAAACATGTGGGAATACCTGACATAGAACGACCTAACTTGACATAAAACTTATACATATGATGTACGGGCCTATAAGGACAAAATAATCACTCGTACGCTGAACATAGGATGAAAAAGCCATATAATCTTTCATATAAATGACATATGTCTACAAGACTCTAAGAGTACATAAATATCATAAGGTTGGGACAAGGCCCCGACATACCAATCAATATATGTCTAAATCACTGACCAAATAAGCAACTCCGGAGCAAATGGAGCGCACCAACATCTTCTGCTGATCTAATAGCCTACTTAGAGGACTCTCAACCTGTCTATAGAGATCTGCGGGCATGAAACACAACGTTCCCAAGCCAAAGGGACATCAGTACAAATAATGTACCGAGTATGTAAGGCATGAAAATTAATAAACAATAGACATGAGAGAAACATTGAGTAAAAGACTCAACCTGTATATCTGAATAGCTCTGTGAATTATTTAATATTATAATGTCATGCATATGCGTATAAATGTCATACCATGCATGGGTATATGCGTTCATAACATCATCAAGCCTCTAAGGGCGTCCCATCATGTCATCTCGGCCACTGTGGGCAAATCATTAACGTATACCAGCTGATCAGGTGGTGGTGCGTATA
>ML336850.1:0-35217 GCA_005239505.1 Nicotiana paniculata | reverse complement strand
TTTGTTCAGACAATGGAACAGCTTCGAGCTCTTCCGTAGTTGTTTTGATGTGCTCGTCTTCCTATGGTTCATGAATGACGTCCAGTCTGGAATCTGCATTCGTGTGGTCTAATGCACATTCTGTGGTAACTTGATTCACCTTCTCGTAAGTATTTTCTTCGTACCTATTTCAGCAATAATACCTTCCGTACCTATTTGGGTAGTAATTTCTTCCATGCCTATTTGCGCGGTGTTACCTGCTTGGGAGATTCCCTTATGTTTTGATTCTTCCACCTCTATTTGTTTGTTTTAGTGTACCACATAGTTTATATTTCTTGTGGTTTGATGATCGCCTCTAATTTGCTGAATCCCCCATTCATAGGGGAATTTAATTACCTGATGCAAGGTGGAGGGTATTTCTTTCATGTCGTGGCTCCATGGCCTTCCCACGATTACGTTATAATCCATGTCAGTAACGATGACTTGGAACCTGGTACTTTTGGTCACCCCCTCAACATAAGTGCTAAGCCCAATTTCTCCTTTTGTTATAACTGTAGAGTTATCAAACCCTGATATGGCTCGTGCCCTTGGGATTACTTGATTCCCCAATAGAATTTCTTCCATGACTCTTAGCAAAATGATATTTACTGAACTACCTGGATCAATCAACACTCTTTTTACGTTAGTGTCATGAATAAGTAAAGATATTACCAGAGCATCGTTGTGAGGAAGCATTAATCCGTCGATATCTGAATCATCGAAATTTATATCGTCCGCTTCCAGATTTTCACGAACCCGTTTTTCATGTGTAATTGTGAACTTTGTGGTCGTTTTGCAGACCACTCCGTTTACTTCTTCACCTCCGTGTATCACGTTGACGGTTCGTTTTGAAGAAGGAGGCTTTGGGGGCTCCTGCCTGTTCTTCATATATGCATGTCTACCTTTATCACTAAACAAATCTGTTAAATAGCCCCGTTTCAATAAATTTTCTACTTCACCTTGTAAAAATCTGCAATCCGCAATCTTTTGCCCGTGATCGTTATGGAATTCATACCCTGAGGGTCCTAAGTAAGGATCGTACCTGCTTTTACCTGATCTTCTGTCTGATTCAGGATGACTGGATCTGGAATGATCTTCATCTCTTGAACGAGCAATGATATCTTCTTCTATTCTGAGTTTAGTACTATACCTGTTATATATATCATTCCATGTTGTAGCGGGGATTTCTCTTAGACTTTCCTTGATTCATCTCGTGGCTTCTGAGCTTTTATCGTTTAGGTTGCTTGCAAATGCCATGGCTGCCCAATTATCAGGCACCCTGGGTAATTGCATTCTTTCTCGTTGAAACCTGTCTACAAACTCACGGAGTAGTTCCGTGTCTCCTTGTTTTATTTTGAATATGTCTTCCATTCTTTTCTCAACTTTTTGTGCACCAGAGTGTGCTTTTATAAATGAATCTGCAAGCTCAGCAAAAGAGTCAATAGAATTTTCAGGGAGAAGAGAATACCAGGTTAGGGCTCCTTTGGTAAGTGTTTCGCCAAATATTTTGACAAGGACTGATTCAATCTCTTGTTTTGTTAAGTCGTTGCCTTTTACTCCAGTAGTGAAAGTAGTCATCACGTGGGTCAGTTGTTCCATCATATTTGGGAATGTCCGAAATTTTAAACTTCTTGGATATATGCAAGGGTGCCACACTTGGCTCCCAAGGTTGTCGAGAATAGCTATCAACATCAATGCCTTTGATGATAGGCGGTACTCCAGGAATTTGTTCGATGCGATCGTTTTGCTCCTTCATCTGTTTCTGCATGGTTAGCAGTAAATTTTGTAATAGAGTTATTAGATATACCTGGTCTCGCTTTGAGAGATTCATTAGGAGTATCTCCCCTTCCTGAGTTTGCCAACCCAGATTGAGGATTTTCCATGGTGATGGTATTATTGGGGGGTGGTGTCGGTGGTGCAGGTAACATTGCCGGTAATCCCCTCGCAAATTCTTGCAAAGCTTGGCTCACATACTCTGCAATCATTTGTTTTCTCGATCTTGTTCCACCGTTTGATCATTATTATCACTGTTGTTATTGGATCTTTCTGGGGATTGTTCCCTTGAACCACGTGGGTTTCTTGAAGGTGATGGAATTGGGGTCCCATTCCTTCGTTGGTTGTTGTCGTTGGAGTTCGACATAGTTCAGAGGATATCACTTGAAAAGCAAACAAAGATTATCAGATTCCCGGTAACGGAACCAATTTGTTTAACCAAAGAATTAGATCCTTTGACCAAAACTATTTCTAGGATGAACACGGGTTACTGTTAAACAAGGAAATAATACTAAAATAAAGAGAAACGAGTAATAGACAATATTTCCGAAATATAGAAAAGCAAAGTAGATTGTATTCGAAAATCAGATGATCCTTTACAAGCTGTATTCCCGTCCCTTATATAGGAGATTCTTTCATATAACTTACAACTCTTGATATGATTTCCAATTAATGACTAATTATGAAATTAATGGGGCGTTACAAAGGATAACGGTAATTGGGGCATGATTACATAACGTACGAGCAACCAATTGTAGGTCCTTGAATCTGCCCGTAGCTTTGTCCAGATTCATTCTGACCGTGTCTCTTCCCTGTCTTGATCATGTTGAGTTTCCCGTGGCTGATGGACTCGATGGTTTATTGATCTGTGCCTCTTTGTTCCGTATCTCTTCATAGAATAACGTCCAGCTGTCGCGATTCCCTTGGTCCATGTATCCGGCTGAGTTGTCTAGAATCAGCTAACGTGTGAGACTCTTTTTTACCAATAGACTAATGTTGTGAAGCAATCTCTTGCTGCCTGGGGAAATTCCTCTAGTGAATCAGAAGAGGAACCAATAGTAGGTAACAATTCTATGATGGCAGTAGAGAACGAGGACAATGAGTATGATTTACTGTTCGCGCTAAAGGCTCAGTCCGATGATGATGAAGAGGGTGAAACCGATGAGGTAAATTTCAGGGATGTTCAGAGAAATCTGAAATCCTACTCCTCAAAAAAGTTAATGTCATTAGCAAATGTTCTTATTGATGCTTACTACAGCCTAGTTGATGATAAATATTCTTTGACCATAGAGCTAGGAGAAACTGAACAATCTAGAGATGATCTAGTTGTTTGTGTGGTAGATTTAAAAGAAACCATAAGTGATCTTGAAAAATAAAAAGAATCTCTAACCTGTAGACTAAACAGTGTAGAAAATGAGAGAGATGACTTGATGGTGGTAGTTGTGGACCTAAAAGAGACAATAAGAAATTTTGAGAAAGAAAAGGAAGCACTAGGTGAAAAGACAAGTAGTGCATAAGATGAGAGAGATGATCGAACTGTAGTGGTAGTAGAAAATAAAAGGAAGCACTAGGTGAAAAGACAAATAATGCATAAGATGAGAGAGATGATCTAACTGTAGTGGTAGTAGACTTGAAGGAAACAATGGAGAACTTGAGCACTGAGAAGAATACTTTAGCTGAGAAAATCAATGTTGTTGAACAAGAAAGAGATGATCTTTTGGTGATGATCACAGACCTAGAGGAAACAATTGAGGAACTCAAATTAGAACATAGGGAAGTGAGCATAGAGAAAGGGAAGGAGGTAGCTAGTGAGAAGTACATTAATCTTGAAAAGGAACTAACTGATGTCAAAACAAACATGTGTTGTGAACTTGAGAAAAACACGCAACTTCAAGCTGAAATGGTTAAACTAAAAATGGATCTTGATAAATCACTGAAATGGGCATGGTCCACAGATGCTGCCACTGCCATATACTTTAACAACAGTGGAAATAGACAAGGGATCAGGTTCTAAAAGGAGAAAATTTCTTACAACCCTCACAGCAAGTATGTCACTGTCCCAGACAACTGGCTCTGTACCCACTGTGGGAACAATGGGCACTTTAAAGAAAGTTTCCCTACCAGAGTTCAATCTGTTCAGAAAAATAAAGTGTTTGCTGACAAAGTGACTCCACTAGGGGGACCAGGTCCCTCGAAGAAAAATAGATTCTTGCCTGCTTGGACTAGAAGAGCTTTTATTAATCCTTTTCCTAACTACAAGGGACCCAAACTTGTTTGGGTTCCTAAATCTAACCCTTAACTTTTATGTGCAGGGACTAGTGAGAGGAACAGGACTGCGATGGATCATGGACAATGGATGCTCA
Source organism: Nicotiana paniculata (assembly GCA_005239505.1). Taxonomy (NCBI): domain Eukaryota; kingdom Viridiplantae; phylum Streptophyta; class Magnoliopsida; order Solanales; family Solanaceae; genus Nicotiana; species Nicotiana paniculata. The sequence goes on along the minus strand of ML336850.1, from coordinate 31,063 downwards.
AAGCACATGACTGGGAACACCATGGATTTTCTCTCACTGAAAGCCCTGCAAGGAGGGGATGTATCCTTTGTTAATGGAAAAAGGGGGTACATTCTCGGTGTTGGAAGGGTTTGAAGATCTATTGAACACTTAATTAAGAACGTGTACTATGTAGATGGTTTGAAGTATAGACTCTTGAGTGTTTCACAAATCTATGATAAAGGAAACAAAGTTGAATTCTTATCCAAAGTATGTACAGTTACCAGCCTAGTAACTCGTGAAGTAGTGTTGATAGGCAAGTGGCACAAGAACATCTATGTTGCTAACTTTGAATCGTTGGAAGTTGGTGAGGTAAACTGCTTAAAGGCCGTTGATGATGATGCAGAACTGTGGCATAGAAGACTGCGTCATGCAAGCTTCTCTCTGTTGAATAAAGTATTACAGAAAGACCTAGTTCGCGGTCTGCCTAACTCATAGTTCAAGGAACAGAGAGTATGTGATGCATGTGCCAGAGGAAAACAATTGAAATCATCCTTAAAGCCAAAGAAGGATGTTAGCACATCAAAACCTCTTGAACTTCTTCACATGGATCTGTGTGGTCCAATGAGTATTCCAAGCAGGGGTGGAAAGAAGTATATTTTCGTGATTGTGGATGACTACTCAAGATTCACTTGGACATTGTTTCTTAGAGCAAAATATGAAACCTTTGAAGTATTTGTGGCATTTGTCAAGAAAATTCAAGTGAAAATGGAGTTTAAAGTAGCTTGCATCAGATCCGACTATTGGACAGAATTTGATAATGCAAAATTTGATGAGTTTTGCAATGAAAATGGAATCCCTCACAATTTCTCAGCTCCAAGGAATCCTCAGAAAAATGGTGTGGTCGAAAGGAAAAACAAAAATTTGGTAGACATGGCACGAACAATGCTTATTGACAGTGGGATTGCAAAAAAATTCTAGGCTGAGGCAATCAACACTACGTAATATTTGGTGAATAGGTGAATGATCAGGTCCCTCCTAAACAAAACCCCCTATGAGCTGCTCAATGGAAGAAAGCCAAATATAACTTATCTGAGAGCCTTTGGATGCAAATGTTATGTCCTGAACAATGGGAAGGATCAACTTGGAAAATTTGATGCAAAAAGTGATGAAGGAATCTTTTTGGGATACTCCTCTCAAAGAAAAGCCTAAAAAGTTTACAACAAGAGAACTCAATGTATAGAAGAGAGTGTTCACGTTCTATTCAATGAGACACCTTCCCAAAACAAGGAAGGAAATTGTGATGATCAAGACAATGAACCACTTTTGGTTTCTGGAGAAATATCAGATGTCTCAAATGGAAAAGCTGACATGATGAGTCAAATGAGGGAAATAAGTTAAGGCAGTGCAACCACTTCCTCAAATACACATGAGGAACCTGGTACCCCAATTACTACTACTGAAGCTGAAGAAAGAGTTGGAGATGTTGTGCAAGGCACTCCACAAGTTGCGGAACAAGGAATGCAGGGAAATCCTTCTGATGTACCAAGTTCCTCCACTAACCAAATCCAAGTCCCAAATTGGAAACACAAAAGCTCTCACCCCCTTGATAACATAATCACTCCCCTTGATTCAGGAGTTCAAACTAGATCCAAAACCATAAACTCCCTAGCCTTTTCAGCCTTCCTATCCCAATAGAACCAAAACATATCAAGGAATCTCTGAAGGATGCAGACTGGATCGTTTCTATGCAAGAGGAGCTGTACCAGTTTGAGAGAAACAAGGTTTGGCACCTGGTACCTCGACCCTCAAATAGAACCATCATAGGAACCAGGTGGGGGTTCAGGAATAAGCTGGATGAAAATGGAAACACCACAAGGAACAAATTAAGGCTTGTTGTTCAAGGATACAATCAGGAAGAAGGGATTGATTATGATGAGACGTTTGCTCCTGTTGCTTGTATGGAAGCCATCCGGATTCTTATTGCTTTTGCATCTCATATGGAATTTACTTTGTTCCAAATGGATGTGAAGAGTGCCTTTTGGAATGGTTTTCTCAAAGAAGAATTGTATGTTAAGAAACCTCCGAGTTTCGAAAGTCATGTACACCCTGAGTATGTTTTCAAATTAGACAAGGCTCTATATGGCTTGAAGCAAGCTCCTAGAGCTTGGTACGAGATACTATCAAAGTTTCTACTGGACAATGGGTTCACTCGAGGAAAGATTAATAACACACTATTCCTGAAGAAACGGGGAAGGAACCTGCTCATTGTTCAGGTGTATGTGGATGACATTAGGGCTACAGAAGACTCACTATGTAAGGAATTTTCCAAACTCATGGGCAGTGAGTTCGAGATGAGTATGATGGGGGAACTAAACTTCTTTCTGGGTCTTCAAGTGAAGCAGCACAAAGGGAACTTGTATTAGTCAGCAACAATACATCAAGGAGCTGCTGAAAAGATTCGACATGGAGGAATCAAAAGTGATCGGCACCCCTATTGTAGTTGCAACCAAGCTTGACATGGATGACTCTGGATCTCCTGTAAACCAAACAATGTACAGGGGAATCATTGGCTCTCTACTCTACCTCACTGCAAGTAGGCTAGATATTGTGTTTAGTGTGGGGGTTATGTGCCAGGTTTCAATCAAATCCTAAGGATTCTCACCTAAAGGCTGCCAAAAGAATCCTACGCTATCTCAAGGGCACACATGACCTAGTTCTGTACTATCCCTCAGGTGACAATATCAATCTTGTTGGTTATGCTGACGCTGATTATGCAGTTTATCTAGTGTACAGGAAAAGCACTTCAGGAATGGCGCATTTCCTTGGGTCTTGCCTAATCTCATGGGGGACAAGGAAGCAAAACTCGGTGGCTCTCTCCACGGCTGAAGCAGAATATGTTGCAGCCGTATGTTGCTGTGCTCAGCTACTGTGGATCAAACAACAATTGGAGGATTTTGGGGTATACATTGACAGTGTGCCACTCCTATGTGATAACACCAGCGCCCTCAACATGGAAAAAAACCCAGTTCAACACAAGAGAACCAAGCATATTGGTATGAGACATCATTTCCTCAAAGACAATGTTGAAAAAGGGCACATCTGCATGAAGTTTTGCTGCACTGAAGATCATATTGCCGACATCTTTACCAAGGCACTGAGCAGGGAACACTTTGAGAAAAACAGAATGGCACTAGGGTTGCTGAGACCTAATTGAGGACCTGGTTCCCTAGAATTGGCTATGAGAGTCACTCTCAGGTACAGTGAGCTAAAGTGTTTTCTGACTAAGCCTAACCCACATTAATATCTTTGCAGGTAGACACGCATGGTGATTACATAAATTAAAGGTACGGCTCTGTAAAACAAAAAGAAGCTGATTTTTTTTTTCAAGAAACAGGTACATGACCTGGTTCCTGTACCACAGGTTAGTAGTTATGTGTTTTCTATGACTCTCTCAAAAAGTAACAAATTAATTACTGCTGCCACATCATCCGATTTTTCAGTGTCTGCGTCTATCATGTCCATCTCTCAAATCCTTTAACTACTTATGCACGTTTTATCTTCCCAAAATACCTACCGTCATTTTCTTTTGAACTCGTTCCTCTTCCCCTCATTATTACACCTTCTCTTTATCAAGCTCTTTCTTCTCTAACCACTCAGCATCATCTTCTCATATCCTCTCTCTGAAAATCATACTCCCTTCTACACTGTAAGTTTTTTCATCTCCCACAAAAATGGCAAATGAGAACTCACCCTCTCTCTCTCCTACCACTGACTCCAACCCCGATCCAGCGGAGGTTCATTCCTCCTCTCTCCCAAACGTCATCATCCCCGCACCTGATTCCTCTTCACTACCTATTGATGCTTCTCTTTCTCCAACACAACTGATTCTTCCTCGTCTGAACAACCAAAAGAAGCCCTAGCAAATGACCTTCCTCAGGAATATGAAGCCTCTGAGGATGACCCTTACCAGTATCTCAACTCCTCTCTCATTGACTCTACGGCTCCCTTGGAGTCTCCTGAAAAAGAAACGTATGAGAACATTATGGCCATTGCTTCTGAGAGTCTCCCCTCTGAAGGAGCTTCTTCCCTTCCTGAACCTCAGGGGGAAGAACCTCCATTCCTAGGAGATGAAGGGACACTGGTCTTGTTTGAAACCCCTGTTCATGTGTCTTTCAAAGAGAAGTTTGGTGAGGAACCTGGTTCTCCTCTCCCAGAAACCAACCAGGAACCTATCTTCTATACTCCTCCTCTAGAGTTCATTCCTCCCATTTCTGAGCCTACTAACGAGGATGATGAGGACGTGATGGTCTTGAGTGCTCGCATTAAGCTTCGCCATAAAGTGCTTACTCTTGAATCATCTTCTAAGTGACCATCCACACGGTTGCAAAAGAAGGAGGCATTTGAATCTGCTCTGGAAAAGAGCAAAAAAAATAGTAAAAAGAAGAAGAAGAGACTGATGAAGGAAGGGAAGGTGGTGGTGGATGACGCTATTCCTGTGGTTGAGGTGGAAGAGGATGCAGAAGAGGAACCAAGTTCCTTGGTAACAAGAAAATCTCACTCTAAAAAGCCTGTGGCTGGAGTTGTGGATGAAGAGCAAAGAAAACAACGTGTGTCGCTTGTGAAAAGCAGTGGAAAGCTCAAGCGAGCTGAAGTTGGTGAAGCTAGTGTCAAAGAGTCCGTGGCTGTAGAATGTTCAAAGGGAAAGTCTATGAAAAAAGTCAGGAAAAAGAAAAAGGGAAATGGAAACTGTTGGGGAACCAGGTTCAATGCAAACAATACCAAGTGACAGTGGCAAGAGAATGTGAGGAGTCAGAGGGTGCTATGGGGTCCGATGTTTGACCCAGAGATTTGTGAGATGGCTGGAATGAGCCAAATTGTACCCATGGTTGAGTTTCAGAAGTGGGACCATCTCTTCAATGTGAGTGTGCCCAAAGTGTATGAGGATGCAGTGAAAGAATTTTATGCATCCTTATTCACAACTGCTGGGAATTATATTTGTATTCTGGTGAAAGGAGTTGACATTGTTTTTGATGACGTTGCTCTGGGAACAGTTCTTCAAGTTCCATTTAAGGGAATTTCTTCTGTGAAAACTGATGCTACTGCTTGTGAGGGAGACTTTCGGCGAGTCATTGTTAAGGCGGGCACAATTCAGCAGGGGGAACGGGTCCACAAGAAAGCTATGCTCCATGTTTACCAGCTTCTGTTCGAACTGGTAAATAAGGTATTTCTCCCCCGTGCTGAAAGGAGATCGATAGCCTCCAATGCTGATTTGACATTGATGGAGGCCCTTGATTCATTCACCCCTATAAACTTGCCTACTCTTATGATTGAACACATGAGGAAAGTGGTGAATGTCAAGAATGGTAATCATGGGCTCCCGTATGGTTTCCTACTTACTCGAGTATTTGAGTTCTAAGATGACCGTAGAGTAGGGACCCGCAAGTAGACCTTTTCTAAGATGACCTTAGAGGAATGTGAACATTTTCAGAAACCTGAGGGTAGCACTTCTACAATATCCCAATTGATCAATGCGTTGAATGATGCAAATGAGGTGGTCAGGAAGTTGAAGGCTCAGATTTCTATTTTGGAGACTCAGTTGAGTCAAGCCTCTGGGGGACCTGGTGCTGTTAATCCTTCCAATGAGGATGTTGCCCTCTTGACCAAAGAGAACACTGAGCTTAGGAAGCAAGTGGAGAACCTGCGGGAGAAACTTTTGGAGGAACAAATGTCTGCAAATGCCCACATGTAGTTGGTTCTCAAGACTCTAGCTGCCTTCTCCTCCAAGCCTTCCTCTTCTAGTGCCCCCTAGGATTCCCTCAATGTCCAGTCTTTGTCTGTTCTTGATGATGTTTGTGGTTGGTAGTACTTTTTTTTTTTTGTGTGTTTGGTAATTGGATCCCACCTAGCTGCTCCCGTTTTAAAAAGTCCAACTTAAGTCTTTTCTATCCCAAGCAAAGACTTCTCTGTATTTAACAACTTTTTTAGTATGAATGAATCAGCTTTTTAATGTTCTGCATCCTACTTGCCTTTTCCTTCTGTTTTCTATCATGTTGTGTACACACATGGGGCATGAGTTAGCTTTGTTAGACTTCTTTATGCTTTCTGTCTGATTGTGCCTTTTTATGATGCCAAAAAGGGGAAGATAAATAAGAATAATTGATGGCAGGGCTCAAGGGAGGAGCACACAGACATGGGGAACAATATGGGGTCCTGGTCTTGTATCTGGTTAAGTTAGACTATATAACTGTTTATCAATTATAAACGTTTGTCATCGTCAAAAAGGGAGAAATTAATGGGTTAGTATTTTGTTTCGATGATCTAACAAACTTTTATGTAAAAAACCAGATAAAGGACCTGATGCATAACCAACACAACCAGTCATCATGAACTCAAGAAATCTGGGCAGTGTACATTTGAACTCACAAGGAACAGTTTAGGGACATGATCCCTTAACATTTTCACTATCGGAAGTACAGGTCAAATCTACAGCTGGAAAGTTGTGACAGAAAAGTGACTGCCTGCAACTGTACACGCTACAATGCAGTAACAGTGCAGTAGTCACTTCCCATTGGTTGAAAATTGTACCAACTAAGCATGGGCATCCTTCTTGGGATGTCCTAGGGATATAATATCTTGTTTGAAGACAAACAAGATATTCACTTGAGCATTTACTAAACATTCTCTCAAGCATTGAAGTGTTGCTCTTGCATTGAAGACTCAAGTGTGTCAAGAACAAGAAGACAACTCCACTAAGACGAACCAGTTTCACTACGTGTTGTTAGGTGTCCTTAGTTGAGTTGTAATCTTGTATTTTGCTTCCCATTGTATCCTATTTGCTTTCTTAGAAGCCTTGTTTTAGGAATCTTAAAATCATAAATCATCAGTGTTTGTGTTGTGACTAGTGTAGTCATAAGTTAAAGTCTTTGTAACTAGTGAGTAACAAAGTGGCTTGTAATAAGTGTATTACAAGTTAGTGTGTCAAGGTGTTTGTAAGAGAGTCATTACAAAGTGGCTTGTAATAGTTGAGGTTATAAGTTAGTGAAGTTGAAATTCTACCAGTGTAGGTCGTGATTTTTGTCCCTTTGAGTTAAGATTTTTCCACGTAAAAATCCTGTGCCTCTTTTACTTACTGTCTCTATTGATAACTCTGAGGGAACTGGTAAATGACCATGCCTCTTTACAGTCTGTGGAGTCCTAGAAACTATCATATCATAAACTACTTTTTTCAATCCTAGATAAACAGCATAGTGCAACAAATTCCAACCTCATTTGTCAGGTTCCTCGCATAAAGATTTTAATGCATTGCCATACTGATCTCACGCAATCTGGATATGTGTATGTCAAATATGATCAATAGTTATTTCATCTACACCCTTGAGATCTTCATACAAATTATTGTGAAACCATTCAATAGGAAAAGCTCTTAGCTTGACATTAATATGTATCCGTTTCTTCCAAGCTTTCCCATCAAACATGTCAATATATGGAGGTATGTCTTCATTGATCTTATAAAGGAGACAGAACGGATACCTAGACCTATATCGAGGTATTGGTTAAAAGAAGTCTTTAGAGCTGTCTCATCACTAGTGATGTGAATATTATCTTATAGTACATGCACTTATATGTTAAATCATAATTCTATTGATGCATTGCAATTCATGCATTTCAATAGAATAAGTTAAAAACAAAGATTTTCAAAGACATCATCTCTAATATAACCCATATAATAATCTACATACGTGAAACACTCGTTTTGTTCTTCTGTCGTTTCTTTAAGTAAAGATTTTGTTTTACTTTTGTTTGAATGGAGTCTACTTGACAATTTTTTGAAATTTTGTTATTAGGATCTTATTATAAATATAGTGTACTTATTATTATTTTTAATCTTATTAACTTGTTCAACTAATTTCGATAGAATTTGCATGAATCTAACTGCTTAATTTATATATAAGACATAATTAGTGATAAATTAGTAGAGAGGAATTTTTTTAAATAATTTTTAAGCGTAATTCTTGATAAATTAAATATTTAAAACAATTGAGGGTATTTTAGTAAATTTATCTATTACAGTACAGTACGATACGGTCAAACCAAACAGCAAAATGTTATTTAACAACAACAAACAATACAATCTATCTAAACATTGTATTCATAAAACGATACGGTACAATACAACACAGTACGATACGATACATTATAAAACGACGGGGAACATTGATCCAAACAGAGTGTAAGTCTATATTCCATTGCACTAATCAAGGTAAGTAATTATGTAGCAGATTCATTTTGTCGTAACCCTTTTGAATTATGTTCGCCCTAATTTTTCAAATAAAAAAAGAAATCCTGCATAGTCAAATTAGCTACAGATGAAACTTACTGACATAATGGCACTCATTGGCAGCCTAGCTTTCTCGTGTAACTTGTCGATGTCTTCAATAGCTCTTGGAGACTCACATTTCAATTTCACAATTTGTCAATTAGCCGTGGAGATCCTCACCGGAAATCCTTTACCGGAATCTTGCCGGGCCCGGAGGGCTTTTGATAAGCAGTGCAAGTGCATGCACGGGTCACGGAGTATTTTTTGCTCAAACAAAGTATAAATATTAAATTTAAAATTTAAATATTAATACTTGAAATAGTCCTATAAAATCACTTCGTTTAAGCAGTAAAGACGTATTACTTATCCGTTTCAATTTAAACATACTAGTTTAAATTTGTACTAAGTTTAAGAAAAAAAAATATCATTGAAAGCTTAAGGGTTAAATAAAAAATTAAAAAAAATATCTTTAAAAGCTCCGTGACACTTATGATGGGTAAATTAAAAAATTTAAAATTAAATTATAAAGGAAAGTAGCTCATCACTTTTTAAAACTAAGGGAGTATATTTTAAACTGTCGCCACGTTTCCCATAAAGAAACCAAGATAGACTAGCCGTGTCCCATAAAAGAAACCAAGATAGATTCGCCCAAAAGTAATTAGCGCGAGTCTTTAGATTTGTATCCATTTGTAAATTTGAATAAGCTAATTGTTATAAATAAATTTATTTAAGGTGAATATCTATATTCTAGAGAGATTTTAAAAATTTTATTTGTGGCTAAGTCATTTTTTTCCCCATAAATAGAGGGGTCTTATTCCATTGTAAATAATCTCAAATCAATAAGAATTCTCTCTCCCTACTTTTCTCTGCAATGTTCTTCTTTTTATTGTTTAACACGTTATCAGAACGAGAGTCTAACCAATTGAGTAGATGTATCTGCTTTGATCGCCAGGCTTTGAGATATGTGCATGAGGCTCAACTTTTGCATAATATTGAACATAATGATTGTCAATTGATACATGAACTCCTTTAGGAATAAATTCTGGATTTAAGATAAGTATTTTGCCTAATTTCTTCTCTTATAAATTTTTGAAATTCTATAATTTGATTTTAAATACAAGTAAAGACAATAAATTTAGATTATAACTTTAATAGAGTTTGTGAGAAATTATAACCATCCGAAGTGGTAAAGTTTCTATGTCTTGCCATGACCAAATTCATGTATGATTATGAGCACAAGAAATGGAAACCCTACCCATTGAATTTGCTTCATTCTCATTCCCTTAAGAGAATATGGTAGCAATATGTAAGAAGTATGAAAGAAGACAAAATTATTATCGTGAAGGTATCAATGGATGTGGACGTGACAATAGACGAAATTATAATCGTCATCATTGTGGTAATGAGAAAAACGAGGATTCTCAAAATAATCCTTCACTTTGTGAAATTAATGTTTGACATCGATTTGACATGAATTTTTTAAAGCACATATAGATGATTGTAGTCCATTCATGATGTGAATGTGACAACATGTGATTTATAAATACATATTCATTCTTGGAAGAATATGAATGTGCTAGTGGTAGTTAATATACCACATTCACCTTTAGAAAGGGGTTTGAGATGAAATAAGAAAATAATGTCATTATCATGGCATGAATGATCATTGGTTACGTACCTATTGTACGCCAAAATATTTTGGCAATGTGATTATTAAAGGACAACAATTTTGCAACTAACAGATCTTGCACATAATTTTGACCATGACCATAATGTAGGGGTGTTCGTTGGTCGGTACGGTACGATATTTAGACATTTCGATTCGGTATTTTTGGTATTCGATTTCTTAAAATGCTATACCAATACCGTACCTAATTAAATTTGATATGATTCAATTTTTCTCCTTCCGATTTCGGTTTGTTCAGTTCGGTTTATTCGATTTGAATACTAACTAGTGCAAAGAGACATAGACGGTAATATTCTTAATTAAAGTACTCGAAAGTACATAACTAAAAACGTTTGTTAACAAAAGTTTTGTCCAAAACAAGCAAATACCAACCCAAAGAAAGAAAATTGTACATAAAATAATAAATTTGATCATTATAAGTGTCTTGTTACTTGCTTAGAGTTAATTGATGAACTCAGAGAATAAAGAAAATATAACTAATAATATGTGTATTGTGTAATATAATATATATTTCGGTAGGATATCGGTATTTTATTTTAAAATACCAAATACCAATTTGATTTTAAAACTTAAGCCAAATACCATACCGAATACTAAATACCAAAATTTTCGATTTCGGTACGGTAATTCAGTATTTACCAAATTATACAAAGCCCTACCATAATGGTATAACTTTATCTTTAAAAGAGATATTCACCATTGATGTTTATCTATGTCAATATCACACAAGACGGGGGATGATTTGTGTGGTGACCAATTTTCGCGTACAGTAGTTATAGAAGGACCAGGTTCTTCTATGTGTTCTAACTCCTACAGTTTGCGGAATAATAAATGCAGAATTTAAAGAACACAATAATTTTACGTGGAAAACACTTGGCTCAAAAGGTGAAAAAACCACGACCTACTTCCCAGTAGGATTTTCCCAAGCTCTTCACTAAATTAATGAGCCAAGCAGCATTTACAAAATAAACTCTTTTGTAAACCTAAGGATTAACTCTAACCCTTTGTGGCAAACTAGCCTCTAGCTATTTGCGACAAACTTCAAGTTAACTATAACTTGAACACTCAGTACATGTTACAATTGCTTCTAGATAAAGCTGAAAGATACAATTTGTAAACACCTACTACAAATAAACTAGACTAAAAGACAACAGATAGAATTGGTTCTTCTAGCTGGTTCAAGTAGCTCCAGATTCGCACTCTCCAATTTGGCTCGAACTGCTTGTAAAATTTCTTCACGAATTTTGCACTTGATAAATTTCTGTTTGTGCATCACTTTACATAAGAACATTCTGCAATATATAGTAGTTAGAAGATAAGGAATTAACTAGAATCCTAATGCAACTCTTCCTTGTGGAAGAGTTCTAGTCAAACTCAACTCCTCAAATCCTTCCTTATCTTAGATTCTATTCTTATCGAGTAAGGAGTCCTTCTCCTTATCATTTTGTAATATTTTCGATCAGGAGATATCTCTTATTTCCCAGATTTCGTTTATCTCCTGCATGTGCAACTCACGTGCCTTTAACTCTGCATGTGTCTATGTCTCCAGTGATGGACCTGGTTCATCTCTGAGTTCCTTTGTCAATCTTCAAAACTATTCTCTTTCTTGGGCCAACAAATTCTCCCTTTTCGATGATGACAAACTCTGTGCTTAGGAATGTAACCAACTTAATCCAACATTAACACATTTTATATTATTGGAAATTTATCATAAAAGAAGCAGGGTCATTAGGTTATAAATATCATTGTTCAGAGCACAACCATTTTTTCCCCTTTTGGCATCATCAAAAAGTTGCAAAAATATATGTGAATCCCAGATAGTTAAAAATCACTCATGGCCATTGGGGCAACTGCAAATACATTCATGTATTAATCATCAATAATCGACTAAGAATTAACTATCAAAGAAATATAGACAATAAATAAGAACAAAAGCAGCAAACTTCATTGATAGAGAGAATATGATTCTACCACAATCCACAAAATGAAATAAAAACAGTTAAAACATGAGCAACAAAAAAAATTCCGAATCTGGGTCACTGAAAGTTCTAGGCAGGGCTAAGAAATTAAGGCTTGGAAGAACTACGGACTTGGTTCGTTTAGCCAAGGTAGACGATTCAGCAGATTTAGAAACAGATGAAGACTTCTTTGAGGAAGTCTTGGCTTTCTTGGTCTTAGGGGTATGAACCTCTACCTTTGCCATTTTTTCACTTTGATGGACCAGGTGCATCTCATCCACTTCAACAACCTCAATAGGCTCAAGAACCTTTTATTTCCCTTTTTCCACTCTTTTCTTATTAATCTCCTCTAAAGCTCTCTTCAACTCGTCCTCACTTTGCTTTAACTTGCTCCTTGTAGTTCTTCCTCTGGGAAGAGAAATATCAGAAGTCTCAGAAGAAGCAACTTTCCTTTTCTTGTTGACTCTTGCTGTGCCAGGGGTTGTAGCCTTAGGAGTTCGTTTCTTCTTAGGTTTGTAACTATTACCTATCTTTTTAGCAGATCCGCCAGTGTTTCTTCAACAGATGAACCAGGTTCATCTGCTTCCTTTCCAAGATTCACTAGTCCTTCAGCGGCTTCTCCTGATCCACTTCCCCGTACGTTCTTGCTACTTTCTTCCTCCTTCTCTGGCTCAGCTCCACAAATAGCCACTCTAACAGATTCAGAGGTGGGTGAAGAATCATCCACTTCTTTCCCTTTTTCTCTTCTCATTACTCCGTACTCCCTCACTCTTCTTTTCTTTTTATATTTTATTTTTACCTCCTCTCTTCTTGTCTCAGGCATTTCCACATCTACCACAGACCCAACCAGTATGAACCTATTTTCTAAGGTTTCAGCGACCTCAGAAGAAGGTTGTGGTACAGAAGTTACCTGTTCAGAATCGGAAGACCCAGTTTCTTCCCCCTCAGTCGCCAACTTGAAAGAGTTATCGGAAATTTGGGAATGGTTATTTAAGGGAGGGGATGGGTTGAATGAAATTTTAGTTTTGAATAGACGGTTAGGCTTCCCCAGAATCTAGGTATTTTAATTTGGTGAGGATTCTTGTTGAAACAGAACAGGTTCAAAGTCAATTGGATAGGCTTTTGAAGATTTTGGGCTTGAGTAGGACTCTGCTCACGATTTAAATATTAGTATTTAAAATTGTGCAAAGTGTAGAACACATACCTCGCTATTCAGATGAACCAGCACTGATGAACCAGGTTCTTCACTAAGAATGCTCTTGATCATGTCTTAATTTGCCAAAATAGAGAAAATTTCATTAGAGATCAGTGAGTCATATTAACAATGGCACATGAGTATACTTTTTACAGTATGAGACTGAGCAAAGATTAATCTAGTTATTTACACAAACTCCAGATTTTCTAGCCAAAAATACATGTTTTTCGTTTTTCATTTTTCATTTTCTTTCATGTACAATCTGAACTGGTTCATTAGGTGATCTTAATCATCCCTAACTCTAAACTGTTCCTTTCAAAATGCTCTCTACTCAGTGCTTTAGTAAAGATGTCAGCAATTTGCTTATTACTAGCACAAAATTCAGTAGAGATCATTCCCTTCTCATAATTGTCTCTTAAGAAATGGTCTCTAACATCTATGTGCTTCGTTCTTTTATGATGAACGGGGTTCTTCGTCATACTAATAGCACTAGTGTTATCACAGAAGATAGGGATGCATCCAACCTCTATACCAAAATCCATCAATTGTTTTTTAATCCATAATAACTAAGCACAACATGAGGCTGCAGTCACACACTCAGCATCAGTAGTAGAGCTACTGAATTTTGTTTCTTAGTAGTCCAAGACATGAGCCCAAAAAGTGTGCCATACCGGAGGTGCTCTTTCTATCTACCAAAAAGCCTGCATAGTCAGCATCAGCATATCCCACAATATCAAAATTACTACCTTTAGGATACCAAAGACCGAGGTCTGTGGTGCCTTTAAGGTATCTCAAGATTCTCTTCACTGCAGTTAAGTGTGATTCCTTTGGATTAGCCTTAAATCTTTCACAAAGCCCTACGATGAAGACAATGTCAGGTCTACTGGCAGTAAGATACAACAATTAACCAATCATTCCTCCATACAACTTTTGATCGACAGATGAACCAGGTTCATCTACATCTAGTTTTGTGGTTGTTGCAATAGGAGTGTCAATTTCCTTTGAGTCTTCCTTTTTAAATCGTTTAAGCAATTCTTTCACATATTTTTGCTGATGGATCATAGTTCCATTTGAATTTTGTTTAATTTGTAAGCCTAAAAAGAAGTTAAGCTCACCCATCATGCTCATTTCAAATTCACTCCCCATTAGTTTAGCAAATTCTTTACTTAGCTTTTCAAAAGTTTCCCCAAAGATTATGTCATCTACATATATCTGCACTACCAAGAGATCTTTACCTTTTTCCTTCAAGAATACGGTGCTATAAATTTTACCTCTCTTGTAGTCATGTTCCAGCAGGAATTTTGAAAGCCTTTCATACCATGCCCTTAAAGCTTGCTTGAGTCCAGACAATGCTTTGTCAAGCTTGTACACATGATCAGGATTCTCCTTGTTTTCAAGCCCCAGAAGTTGCTTTAAAAACACTTCTTCCTTGATATACCCATTCAGGAAGGCACTCTTGACATCCATCTGGTGAAGGGTGAATTCCATGTAAGCAGCAAAGGCTATGAGGAGCCTAATTTCTTCCAACCTTGCCACAGGAGCAAAGGTTTCATCATAGTCTATTCCTTCCTCCTGATTGTATCCTTGAACCACCAATCTTGCCTTGTTTCTTGTAACTGTTCCATCTTCATCAAGTTTGTTTCTGAATACCCACTTTGTGCTAATCACTGATCTATCAAAAGGTCTAGGTACCAGATGCCAAACTTGACTCCTTTCAAATTGGTTGAGTTCTTCTTGCATTGCATTTACACAATTTGCATCTTGCAAAGCTTCAGCAATATTTTTAGGTTCAATCAGGGATAGAAAAGCATCAAACGCACACAAATTTTTCAAAGAGGATCTGGTTCTGGTTCCTGATATTGGATCAGTTATAATGTTCTCAATGGGTTGTGAGCTTTGATATCTATGTGGTTTTATAACCAACTGGGTATTACTTGAAGATCCTACAATGTCTTTTTGCTGAGGAACAGGATCAGGGACAGGTTCCAATGAGGTTCGGAAATTAGTTTTTTGCTCAGTTCCCCCTGGCATGTTGCCTGGGATGGATGAACATATTCCATCACCCGTTCCTTCCTTCAGTGTTGCTCCAGTTTGGTCTGAGTTTCTGACCAGCCCAAATTCTTCATCTACTTGTTCCTGTCTCTCAGAGAGAATGTTAGTTTCATAAAAAACAACATGCATACTCTCTTCAAAACACATAGTTCTTTTGTTATACACTTTATAAGCCTTACTATGTGAAGAATATCCCAAGAATACTCCCTCATCACTTCTGGGATCAAACTTACCTAGGGAGTCCTTGCCATTGTTGTGCACAAAGAACTTATAGCCAAAAGCCCTAAGATGGGATATATTGGGCTTTCTCCCTTTAAGTAACTCACAGGGAGTCTTCTCTACAAGTGGTCTAGTCATGCACCTATTTATGATATAGCATTCAGTGTTTACAGCTTCTGCCCAGAAGCTATGAGGTAGTTTACTAGAAAGAAACATGGTTTTGGCCATATCTTCAAGTGTCCTATGTTTTCTTTCAACCACTCCATTTTGTTGTGGAGTTCTAGGGGCAGAAAAGTTATGATCTATGCCATGCTCATCACAAAATTCAACAAATTTGGCATTTTCAAGTTCAGTGCCATGATCAGACCTAATTGATGCAAGTTGATTTCCTAATTGTTTTTGTATTTTTCTAACAAAAGAAGTAAACCTGTCAAATGCTTCATCTTTAGATGTTAGAACAATGTCCAGGTAAATCTAGAATAGTCATCAACAAGCACCATTACATATCTCTTACCACCTCTGCTTAATGTTCTCATAGGACCACATAGGTCCATATGGACCACTTCCATTGTCCTGGTGGTACTTACCATTTTCTTTCTTTTGAAAGATGATCGTACATGCTTCCCCCTTGCACAAGCCTCACAAACTTTATCTTCCTTGAACTTAATGTTAGGAAGTCCTATCACTAAGTCCTTGGATACTAATATGTGGAGTTGATTCAGATTAGCATGGCCAAGTCTTTTGTGCCAAAGGAGGGGATCACTGTCCAACACACTTAAACACGTTAGTTCATTTTCTAATAGAGTGAACAGATCTATGATATAGATATTATTCACTCTCTTTCCCTGCAAAACAATCTTGTCAGTGATAAGATTAATTACAAAGCATTTTGTAGAAGTGAATGCAACCAGGTTACCTCTGTCACACAGTTGTGACACACTGATCAGGCTATATTTCAATCCATCTATCAAGTAAACATTCTCAATGGGACGTGTGTCATCCTTACCTACCTTATCAATCCCAATGATTTCACCTTTCTTTCCATTTCCAAAGGAGACATTTCCTCCTTTGAGGTTCTCAAGTGAAAGGAATTGTTCCTTGTTGCCAGTTATGTGTTTTGAGAAGCCACTATCCATGTACCATTTTTGACTGCTCCTTTTCACTTGAACCTACAAAAAAAATCAGGAGTTAGTCTTAGGAACTTAAACTAGTTTGGGTCCCTTTCTATAAGAGAAAGGATGAATTAAATCCCCTTTTTCCCAATTTGATAACCAATTTTTCTTTCGAACAAAACTTTTATTCTTTTGACTGGCCTGCTCTTTTGCATTGCATTCAATTTTGTAGTGAACAGTCTTACCACAGTGGGTACAAATTTTGTTCTCAGGAAGAGTGAGGTACTTGCTTTTGCGATCCCATTTAAGCATTTGGCTCCCAAAGCCAAGTCCTCTTCTGTTGCTACTGTGATTTTCCTGTAGCCATGTTAAAGCATTAGAGGATTTATTCCATTTGCATGTTCTGTCCAGTTCATGCTTAACCTTACCAAGTTCCTCCTTCAACACTCTTATCTGTTCATCTTTCTTATACAACTCATCCTTTAGTCTGCCTACATTTTCTTCTAAGATGAGTTGAGATTTTTCAGCTATATTCTTACTGGTTCCTAGTTTCATTTTTAAATTTTCAGATTTTAACTCTAGGCCATTTGTTTCAAGTGGATGAACCTGGTTCTTCAGAGCAGTGTTTTCACTCACAGATTCACTTACTCTGAGTTCCAGGTTCTTACACTTTGCTTTTAACATTGCACACTCCTTAGACAGATGTTCCTTCTCTTTATTTATTTCTCAGAATCATCAATGAAGTCAAGTAATAATTCAGAGAGTTTTTCGTTGGATAGGAACTTAATCTTTTTTTTGAGATGAGATATACTTCCCTCTGATTCCTCATTTGATTCACTAGTTGCCATGAGTTCTTACTCATCTACATCTTCATCATCTAATTCTTCATCTGAACTTTCTCCCCAAGCAGCAACCATAGCTTTTGTTGATGTTGTGTTTTTCTTGGGATGAACTAGCTCCTTCTTCCGGTTCCTTTGTTCAGATCTTTCCCTTTTCCATTCAACTTCCCACTGAGGACAGTTCTTGATGTGATGATCATTTTTTCCACATTTGTAGAATCCCTTGTTGGTGGGTTTTTCTGGTGCCTTTGTCTTGTTGTAGTTTCCACCTCTTGAGATGCCCTTTTCCTAATGAGATAGTTTCTTAATTCCTTGGTGATCATAGCCATTTCATCTTCCTCCAGATCTGTTCCCTCAGTGATTCTCAGTTCCAGACTTCTTTCCTTCTTGGGAGCATCCATCTTCATTGTCTTCCTTCTAAGTTCATAGGCAGTGAGATTTCCAATTAGCTCATCAAATTTGAGGGTTGCCATGTTCTTGGATTCCTGAATAGCAGTGATCTTACTTTCCCAAGAGATTGGCAGAACCCTTGTCAAAATCTTTTCAACCTTGTCTTCTTCAAGGATAGTTCTTCCAAGAGATTTTAGTTCATTTGTCAGAGTAGTGAACCTAGTGTACATCTCTTGGATGGTCTCTCCTTCCTTCATAGAGAAATTTTAATATTGAGAATATAGTAATGTACCTATGGATCTTTTCACTTGTGTAGTTTCTTCATGAGCCACCTGCAAAGTGTCCCAAATTTCCTTGGCAGTGATGCAACTTTGAATTCTACTGTACTCATCTGGACCAAGTCCACACACAAGCCACTTCTTGGCCTTGGCCTTCTTTTCCCATTTTCTTAAGTCTTCAACAGTGCAGTCAGCTCTTGTCTTTGGCAAACTTACTCCTTCAGCAATCTTCTTCACGATGGCCAAAGGACCGTCAGTTACTATGTCTCATAGTTCATAGTCTTCTCCAATTAAATGATCATTCATCATGTTCTTCCACCAGGAGTAGTACTGGCCACTGAAGAGTGGTGGCCTAGCAGTTGATTGTCCTTCCCAGTTCCCAGGTGGTGCACTCATCTTGATCTTTTCCGAAGGTGTTAGCCTCTTCAAGGATAACCTGCTCTGATACCAATTGATGTTTATGTATTCCAATATCACACAGGGGGGGGGGGAATGATTTGTGTGGTGACCAATTTTTGCGTGTAGTAGTTATAGAAGGACCAGGTTCTTTTATGTGTTCCAACTCCAACAGTTCGCGGAATGATAAATGCAGAATTTAAAGAACACAACAATTTTATGTGGAAAACACCTGGCTCAAAAGGTGAAAAAAATCACGACCTACTTCCTAGTAGGATTTTCCCAAACTCTTCACTAAATCAATGAGCAAAATAGCATTTACAAAATAAACTCTTTTGTAAACCTAAGGATTAACTCTAACCCTTTGTGGCAAACTAGTCTCTAGCTATTTGCGACAAACTTCAAGTTAACTATAACTTGAACACTCAGTACCTGTTACAATTGCTTCTAGATAAAGCTGAAAGGCACAATTTGTAAACACTTACTACAAATAAAATAGACTAAAAGACAATAGATGGAACTGGTTCTTCTAGCTGGTTCAAGTAGCTCCAAATTCGCACTCTCCAATTTGGCTCGAACTGCTTGCAAAATTTCTTCACGAATTTTGTACTTGATAAATTTCTATTTGTGCATCACTTTACAATAAGAACATTCTGCAATATATTGTAGTTAGAAGATAAGGAATTAACTAGAATCCTAATGCAACTCTTCCTTGGTGGAAGAGTTCTAGTCAAACTCAACTCTTCAAATCCTTCCTTATCTTAGATTCTGTTTTTATTGAGTAAGGAGTCCTTCTCCTTATCATTTTGCAATCTTTTCGATGAGGAGATATCTCTTATTTCCCAGATTTCGTTTATCTCCTGCATGTGCAACTCACGTGCCTTTAACTCTGCATGTGTCTATGTCTCCTGTGATGGACCTGGTTCATCTCTGAGTTCCTTTGTCAATATTCAAACTATTCTCTTTCTTGGGCCAACAACCATGTTGATGAATATATGGTAGTACAAAATTAATTGAAAGCTATGTAAAAGCCAATTATTACTCTTTTGAGGAATAAAACTGATTATCAATAAGGCATTGTGTTGTAGTGAGTCTCAAAGAAACTTATTGAGTTTCTAAAGTATTCGCGAAAGCGGCTGGTTATATTGAGATTATAAATAAAGGAAAGATTTTAGATCTTTTATTACTACAACTTGTAGCAGAGTAATATGTATGCGAAAAGTTACCCACTTTATTCTCCAATTTGTACTACATAAATAAAATAATTCCACAATAAAGTAGAAGTTTATTGATATAAAAACCTATATCATAATAAACTTAGAGTTTATTGATAATTGCACATGTCATAGTGTAAACCTGAAGTTTGTCAATATTGATAATTTATTCAGCTGGCATAATTAGTGTAGCCATGTTAATTTAAGTATGATGTGCAAAAATAAAAAAAAGTTACATGGGTAAATATTAAAGACCTAGAAAGTTCTTTACAAATTCTCCTATGTTGCTTATTCTTATTAACTAATAGACTAACTAAAATTGGGATTGAATCCCATGAATGCTGGAAATATCGAAGGTGAATATGGGTCATTCACTTGTCATGTATACCACATAAGATGCATCTACGAGATGATTATATGTCCGATTATTATTAACCCGCAACCTAGCCGGTGTTTGCGAGGTAACTTGCCCAATACTTTGATTTCGAGCATAATTTCCATATTTTGTATTCAAGACAATTCATCTTGATAAGTTGTTTACAACACAATTGATTTGACAAAATGATTTATTGAGTTCCTCCTCTTAATAGCTAAACTATTATTTATGAGAACAAAGTTATCCATATCAGATACACGTTATATATGAAAATATATTACATTCTCCGCGCACAAGTGGTTTACGGTCAAAACCAAATAATTCCATCATTATTGATGTATGATGTATATTTTGACTAATACCATAACACACAAAGGCGAGTTTCCAAAAGTTGAGAAAGCAAGTTAGCTTTTCAAACATGAGGGGGAGACAGAATAAGTAGTTGAGAAAAAGTTATGTGGAATGAATTTTCATTTGTACATCTAAATCCCCGAAGGATTTAAATTGCTTAAAGCATATATAATTCTTGATCTTGAAGTACCACTTTCTCAGTGCAATTTGTGCACTAATGTATCTTGGTATAACGATAAACATGACAATATCATAGCAAGAGTTTTCACCCCTATGTGAAGATATTGAAATGACGATTCCAACAAATTATACGAAGACAATACATCTATTAGGGATATTGATTTCAAGGTGAAACAAATTTGTTCAAGTTAATATGGTTGATTTGTTCTTTTTAAGATGGTACACAAGATTGGAATGCATATGTTCAAAGATGTGAATTGATGCTCTCATCAGGGGGAGTTAATCGCATTGTACTTTTTTCCTTTGCAAGGTTTTGTCCCACTGGGTTTTCCTTGCAAGGTTTTTAACGAGGCACTCTTTTTTCTTATCTAGAAATTTTTCCCACTGGGTTTTAGTTTAGTTAAGTTTTCAACGAGACACATTATATGTTGAATAGACATTCAAGGGCAGTGTTATTAATAGAGTTTTATTTAAGGCAAATGTCAATATTTTAGAGAGATTTTAGGGATTTTACTTGGTGGCTAAGTTATTTTTTCCTATAAATAAAGGGGTCCTATTCCATTGTAATTAATCCCAAATTAATAAGAATTTTCTCTCCCTCCTTTTCTGTTTAATATTCTTTTTTTCTTTTATTATTTTATAACACTAATGAATATTAATAAATTTCTATGGATATGGTCGAGTACTGAATAATAGTAGGTAACGAATGTTCTGTTTTGCTTTTTTCTACAACCATCAGAGCAAGCTCTATTCTTCATCAGTGAAGTCCAGATGGTATTCATTATGATTCAAGTTTCATGATACATAATTTTAGGAAGCAAAATTTATTGTTCCTATTTCTGAAAAGGGTTTACTTTGATTTCGCCATACCTTCTGTTGTATTTTTTTTTTGGATCTAACATATACATACACTTAATGAACAATAACTACGGGTTATTGTTTTGCTTTTCATCAATCTTCTTGTTCTTGTGATGTTGTTATTTTTCTATAGTTTCTGTTGATGATACTGATATATTGCCTCTTTTCGTCTTCTTGAGCCGCGTTCTATCAGAAACAACCTCTCTACTCTCTCGGGATAGAGGTAAAGTCTGCGTATCCTCTCCAGACCCTACTAATGAGATTTCACTGGATCGTCGTAGTTGTTGTTTGAAGAAATGAAACCAAGTCCAAAACCGTAGCAAGATTGGATTTACATGCTAATGATCAAATATAGAGGCATACATTTTATGTGTTACTCTATTTATTTTGTAATTTCTGCCAGAATTATTCTAAATAGAGATCGATGAAAATAGAAATATTTATTGTGTACAGAAGAGAAGAACCAAATGCAACCTATATCTTTGTTGTAAAGGGTTAGTAGTGGCTGGCTAGTATGGAAATTAATACACTAGGTTTCAAAAATGTGTTTTTGGAAGTGGCTGGCTACTATGGAATCAACTCCATATCAAGCACAATTATCCAAGTGTCCAAAGCAATGATAACACGATGCCTTATTGGACTTTCCGGCGCGAATCTGAATTAGTCGGGTCTCAATGTGGGTATCAGATACCGAGTGAGAAATCAGGAAAAAAAAAGATTATGAACAAATGTACCCTGAAACATGCAAATGAGATCTCCAGAACATGGATAAAGACAGATAAATCCGAGATTTAAACTTGATGAATTCAACCCGTAGATAGCGTTCAATTTATTGTTAAATTTAGTGAGTTTTTACGTATGTATCCACATTTCCGAGATTTAAACTTGATGAATTCAACCCGTGAATTCGTTTCTGGTAGGCTTATTACGGAGAATATACTTCTTGCTCAAGAAATTGTTCATGATATTAATAAGGAGAATGCGGGGGCATTGGACATAGACAAGGCTTATGATAGGATTAACTGGAACTTCATATTAGCAGCTTTGAGGAAGTTTGGTTTCTTCGAAGCATGGATTGACATGATATGGAGATCCATATCGAACGGTTGGTATTCCATTCTTATTAAGGGTAATAGAAAAGGATTTTTTCATTCCACTCGGGGCTTAAACAAGGTGACCCCTATCTCCAACATTATACCTTATTGGAGCTGAAATCCTTTCTAGAATGCTTAATCACTTGTCATCCAATGGTCTTTTCAAAGGTTTCTCAATGCATAGAATAAGACCTCAGATTACTCATCTAGCCTATGCTGATGATGTTATAATTTTTACATCTGGATCCAAGAATTCAATCGATCTGATCATGCAGCAGTTGAGGAACTATGAAAATTGTTCAGGTCAATCTATTAATTGTAAATAAAAGCTATTTTTTGGTGGCGCCTAATGCTGAGCCAAGTCAAATTGCTGAGATTAAAGAGATTACTAGCTTTAGGCACAGTGAGTTCCCAATCACCTATTTGGGATGTCCACTCTATGTGGGAAGGAAAAAAATTTCTTATTTTAATGAGGCTATAACTAAGATTGTGAGGAAGACAAATGGTTGGCAAATAAAATTACTATCTACAGAGGGGAGAGCTATTTTGATTAAACATGTTCTTTAGCATCAACCTTTACACCTTCTAGCAGCTATTATGCCTCCAAAGACTGTTTTTAAACAAATTGAGAAGTACATGGCCAGATTTTATTGGGGTACTTATGATGGCAAACAAAGATACCACTGGAGTTCCTGGAATAATATGTGTTATCCTAAGGAGGAAGGGGGTACAGGTTTCAGAAGCTTGATTGATGTGAGCAATTCCTTCCTATGAAAAGATGGTGGCGATTTAGGACATCTTAGTCCCTGTGGACTGAATTTCTTTGAGTTAAATATTATAGTAGAATACACCCTGTCAAGAAAAAAAAGAATTAAAAAAACTCTCACTCTTGGAAGAACTTGCTGGGAATTAGAGATCAAGCATAGAAACATATTCTTTGGAGATGCAACGCCAGAGATATTAGTCTGTGGTGGGATAATTGGCTAGGAATTGGTGCTTTAGCTAATATTGTCCAACTTGATCAACCTCCTGATATGAAGAAGATTAAACAAGTTAGGATAGGCTCTCATTTGCATTTTGAAGAACTCCGACAATTGCCTGAATATATTATTGAGTTAATTCAATCTTCCAAGTTTGGAGATCCTGATAGTGTTGATATGCTATTTGGATGCCTTTTTCCACTGGTTTATTTACTACTGGATCAACCTGTCAAGTCATTAGACAGTCAAGAGGCACAATCCCATTACTTCAGGGAGTATGGCACAAATACCTTCCTTATAAAATGTCCTTTTTAATGTGGAGATTGCTTAAAAGAAAATTATCTTTTGATGATGTACTAACTTTTTTTGGTCAGCAAATTATTTCTAGGTGTAACTGTTGCAGGACTCCACAGATAGAGACTATACAACACACTTTTTTCACTGGCGAGATGGCTCAAACCACATGGAAGAACTTTGGTGCTCCACTGGAAATTTGTTGGGAAGACATGCTTGTTCTTAACATACTTAGCAGCTGGTGGAACTCAAATGCTAATAATAAAATTACTCAGATCATCATCAAGATCACCCCTATAGTTATACGCTGGGAGTTGTGGAAAACTAGATGTGCGTCAAAGTATGGAGGTATTAAAATTTCTTTTGCTAGAGTTCAATTTCATGTACTTTCTCACTTAAGGTGGGTGGTCTCTAAGCATAACATCTCTATAGAAGGTTTTGTTCCATGGTATTTGATACGGGACAAGCGAAAAAATTTAACTGCTAAAATAATTTGCATTCCTGTAAGATGGGAAATGCATTTGTTTGGTTGGGCTAAGCTTAATACAGATGGTAGCAAATAAGATAATGAATCAATTGGTGAGGTATATTAAGATATCATAGAGGCAATATGATTATGGCCTTCTAACAAAGTTTAGGGTGTGGTACTAGTAATATGGCAGAAGCTAAGGCTGCTTTATTAGGCCTGCAATGGTGTCACTCAAATGGATATGATAGAATTATGCTTGAATGCGACTCCAAACTGGTTATCGATATGTTGAACAATACTTTGAAACCGCCCTGGCATATTGATAGTATCATTAAAGAAGCACAACAACTCATACAAACTCACAATAGTGTTATTAGGCATTGCTACAGAGAAACTAATAATGCGGCAGACATACTCGCTAAATGGAGCCATGAGATACATGAGATTATAATCTTGAATGACATTAATCTCCCTAAGCTGGCTTTCGGATATTATAAACTTGACAGGATACAATTGCCTAATCTAAGACATAAAGCTGTCAAGAACCATTTTGTTACGAGATGATAGTCTGCTTTTTGATGTAAGATAGCTAACTTTATTTGTATGCCTTTAAAGTACTTTTATATCCACAATGCGTCGAAAAGATTTTTATTTTCATTTTGGACATATAAGCACATATAACAGATCTATGATCATATGGCTCCATTGTTGGACCTGTTATATGTATTAAATATGTCGTAATTGTAGTTTCCAATTATGTAATTTATCGGGAGGTTTTGGTTTTATGTCCCCCTCCTATTGTATCTTTTCTTGGTTTTATAATAAACAAGGTAGGTCATAAAATAAAAAAAAGATCCACATTTGGGCTAGTAAGTTGCATGCACCACCGGAAAAACAGTAGTATGAAAAACAGAATCTTATGAACTGAATGGCATACTTTGTATAGTGTAGTTAAGCCACTTAGAGAAATGGCAGAAAATTGCTATATGGACTGAAGATAACTCTTTCAGTTCTAAAATAGGCTAATTTTCTCAGTATTCATGACTGCTTTATTCTCTCTATCAAACTAACCTTCTGCAAATTACTTAGCAAATTAATTAAATCAACATTGCAGCTATAGAGAGACCAGTCTTCTAGGAATTTCTTCTCCCAACGTGCCACTTGAAAATGAGCAAATATATATTCCTTGTTTCATTTTTGTGTGACACTTTTTCCTTTTATCATATTTTAAAAAGAATGATTTCTTTCTATAATTTAAATATATTTATAGTTAAGTCTTAATGACATGATTTTAAAACCACGTAAATGTCATGCATGGCATGTTTTAACACCAGAATTATTTTTTTTCAATTCCGTGCTCGGTTGAACTCTTTTCTTCAGGGAAATACAAGGCATAGAAAAAGTTGTTATTTTTACAAACTTCATTCAAATAAGTTTTATTTTTTCCACAATTATAATACTCTTTGAGTAGAAGGAAATGTGTCTTTTAGACTTCGAATGATAGATTGTGGCGAAGTTCAAGAGCATTTATATATTTTCTTATGAAGTGAGGCACTAAAATCAATCATAAAAATAATACCTTTCTTGTGATCAAGGAAACCACGTAATCCGTTTCTTGTGATCAAGGCAAACGCAAATCCTTTTCTTCTTTGGAGATTCATCAAGAGTATATATATATATATATATATATATAGAGAGAGAGAGAGAGAGAGAGAGTGTTTCAACCGAAGAAAGCAAATTAAGGAGTCACAAGATCCTCCAAATTAATCAAAAGGAATGGCTGATGCAATAAAAAACGAAATTATGCCGGCAGCTCAAATACATCTAGTTGTGGCCACTCTACTAATTACAGTCACGTTTGCAGCTGGTTTCACGTTGCCAGGAGGTTTTGACAGCGATCCAAATAGCCCTAATAAAGGGATGGCGATTCTAATAAGGAAAACAGCATTTCGTGCATTTGTTGTTTCTGATGTCATCGCCTTCATGTGCTCTGCTGGTGCTGTATTCACCTACTTCGCCATGGCAGATTATAGTAGAGTAAGAGTAGAGGATAGAGTTCTACAAAAACTTTATGATGTCGCAGGTTTATTACAGCATCTGGCATTGATATCAGTTGTAATTGCATTTGTAACTGGTATGTATGCTACTTTAGCACATTCACTTGGTCTCGCCATTACTGTCGTTGTCATCGGTTGCTTCTCTTTCTTTGTTTACTTGTGGGTATTTTTTAAAATAGCATTTGCATGATTTTATCAATATTATGTAAGAGAAGGACCGGAGGAAGAACATGAGTAGAGTGAATGTCAATATGTTCTTGCATGGTTTGCTTAAGTACAAGATTACAAGAGTGTTTATCAGTTTATACCCAACCTATTCTACATTTTAAAATATATTTGTGACTTTTGTATCTTACACACACACACATCTATATATCCACATCTCATAGCTAACATTACATTTTTTTTTTGTAAGCTTTCCGGTAGACCTGGGGTGTTGTATTAGCCAAAAATAGAATTGAATATACAACACTAGGGTAGAGATAACAGAAATTGGATTTTTAGCGACAACATACAGCGGCGATCAAAAATATTGCTACAGAAGTTGTACCTTTAGCAGCGACTTTAGAAGTCGCTACTACTGTTCATTATTTAGTAGCGACTTTTATGATGTCGCCTCTAATGTGGCTGAAATTTTCGGTACCCGCTAAAACTAAAATTTTTGCTCCATATTATTTGTAACGACTTTAAAATGTCGCCTCTAAATCCGTATTGTAGCGACTGGGTCGCCTCTAATATCTTTTATTTTAATTGAAAATAAAAATCCTAGCTTTAAACAGAAGGGTTGTCTCTCAAAACAGGCTCATTACGTTATGTCCCTCTCTCTAAAATAGCCAGTGCTAAAATCCTTAATTTTCCCTCAAATTAGGGATTATCTACTCCAAATCTATGAAATCAAGATAAGAAACTCATCAATTATCAGGTTTATGGTCAAATCCCCAATTTCTCCCTTTTTCTTTTAACGAAAAAAATGACGTGCACATCCTATTTCTCTCATATAATTGCTGATTTTTCCCTAATCTCTGTGATTTTTCTGAGTTTGGTGCATATTTTTAACCAAAACCCATATTAATTTTTATATAAATTTATGTTTGATTTTTTTATAAGGATTCTTTATTATGTAAGGTAAAATCTTGAACATGCAGCTAGGGATTATCATTATTTCAGTGATTTTACATTTGTATTCTTATATTTTATCTAGAATCCAATACTTAGAATATATAGGAGAAAATATAAAGGAAATTTCAAGGTTAATTCTGCTAGCCGCAAGATATTATGAAAAGGCATTTAGATCATAATAGGGACCTCACCATACAGAAACAAATGGTATCAGAGCTAAGAAAAGTAAATTATTATTAAGCATTTACTTCAATAAATAAAATTATGGCTAATAACACTAAAAACAATAGTACAAAACTGCAACCCAGTAAAAAAAATACCTATAAACAATAAGTCAATTACAGAAATTAGGTAGATTAAAATAAATAAAAAGTTAAGGAAAGTACAAAGAAACTAAAGAAATTATACCCAGAATATGAATATTTAAGTATTACTAAAATAGACAATACTAGGCTATCCCAATTAATAGATACTATATCTAAAATAGAATACAAATATATTTACTATCTTAAAAAAAATGAATAACGATAAAAAATACAAACAACATCTTCTTGAGAGCATTAGAGAAAAAAGACAAGAATTAAAACATAGAAAANTCTAAAATAGAATACAAATATATTTACTATCTTAAAAATAAAAAATGAATAACGATAAAAAATACAAACAACATCTTCTTGAAAGCATTAGGGAAAAAAGACAAGAATTAAAACATAGAAAAAACAGACTAACTACTAATATATTTGCAGGAACTTGCCGCAAATCCTTACTAGCACAAAAAGAATTATATTAGACTTACAATTACAAATACAAAGCTTAGAATATAAATACCAACACGGTTTATAAATGAATAAAGAAGAATTCGCACTAGAAGAAAAAACATATGAAAATCCAGAAGGATTAAAAATAACAATAATATTTTCTAATTTAGGAAGAAGATACAAGAAAATAGGAAATAACCTAAACTTAATGTTAGAAAAAGAAACAGTAAAACTAGAAGATAGTTTAACTGCAATGATTAGAATAACAAAAGAAAATGAAGAAATAGATAGAAAACGAGAAATTGAAAAAATACAACAGCAAGCTAAAGAAAAAAATACTACAGATAGAGGAAGTAAAAAATACTAAAATAATAGAATTAGAAAAAGAATTAGAAATGCTAAAACAGTTATATGCAAGTAGGCAAAAAGAAAAAGAAAAACGCAAAGAAGAAGAACAAGAGTTAAGACTGACAAATGAAATAGAAAAATTTAAATTACAATTAGAAGAGGAACAAGATAATCCACCAAAAATAAGCAAAAACGAAATAAATGAAGAAAGTGATAATGATAATGATCTAGACGAAAACTATTCAGAAACAAGTGAGACGTATACAGAAATTATAGAAAAAATAGAAAAGACAAAAATAAATCCAGAAATAAATACAGGAGATATGAACACCAACGATAAACCAAGTGCATCAGGAGTAAAAAATCCAAAACATCTAAATCCAAACTACTACAGAATAAGCTATGATTCATACAATAGTAATAAAATATTATGGGATGAAAGGCTAAATAAGAAATGGACACCAAGGCAGACAACTGAACAATGTAATTTTTTAGATATCGATTGTGTAACAGATATAAATAAAGCAATCCAATTATGGATAGAATATATCTCAAAATAATTAATAGATAATAAAATAGCAATAACTGAAACACCATGATATATAGAAAGAACACTCATAGGAATAGTAAAACTATGGTTACAAAATTTAACAAATGAAAGCTTAGATACATTGAGAAGTAATAAAAAACATGATGGTACAGTTGCAACAACAGCTACAGAAATATTGTATAAATATGAAATAGCGATAAGAAATGAATTTAGTAGTATGACAACAGAAATAGAAGAACAAAATAAAGAAAAAACTACAAATAGAAATTTAATGACAAAATTAGCAATATGTAATATGTGTTATATAGACAAGTATACTTGTGCATTTAGAGATTATTATTATAAAGGAACATATAGTCCGGATGAAAGTAAAGAAATAAGAAAATTATATTTTACCAAACTACCAGAATAAAGCAGAATTAGCAGATACCCTAGGAGATCGAATAAAATTTTTACAAAACTGGTTTATAAAACTATGTGAAAAATATAAAGAAAATATCAAAATGGATAAAATATTAGTAAAAAATTTGGCATGTTGCAAAAATAGAACAACACCCCAATTCGGATGCACAGATAAATATTACAACCAAAGGTAAGCAAACAAGAAGATATAAACCATATAAATCCAAATATAAGTATAAGAAACCAAGAAGAAGATATTATGTAAAAAATTACAAACATAAAAAACCATATAAAAGAAAGAAAAAACTAATAGAATGTACTTGTTACAATTGTGAAAAACTAGGACACTTAGCTAAAGATTGCAGATTACCAAAAAATCCAACGAAGAAACAAATTACCGAAATAATAATAGACAATGATAAATATACACAAATGGAATATATAGATTATGAATTAGGAAGTGAAGACAGTATATATGAATTATCAGAAAATGAAAAGAATATAAATAATAACATAATAGAAGAATCAGACGAAGAGAATTATAACTGAAAAAGATATACAAATCGTACAACAAGAAGAACACCAAGATGAACAATCTTCAGAACAAAAAATAATATTTGACACCACTATATTTGAGCAAATAAAAGGAAAAGAATTAGATCTAAGCATAAACAAAATACTAGAAGTGCCAACAATAAAGAATTGGTTTAAAAGACAAAAAGAAGAATACTATGTAGTAAGCCAAAGGGAACATATAATAGACTGTAAATACATTAAAGGTAAAGCCAGAATACCAATCTTAAATAAAAAAATTAAATAAAGAAATACAAGATATAAAAGCAAAAAACCCAATAAAATACGTACATTTAGGAGGAACAGAGATACTAATAAAAGCATGTTTTAAAGAAGGAATAGATACCCCTATAGAAATATACTTAGCAGATGATAGAATTGTACAACCTATAGAAAAAAGTATAACAAGTGCAGTAAAAGGTAACTTAATATACCAAAAATTTAAATTCATAATAAGTGCAAACTATTCAGTAGAAATAGATGATAGAAACATAGATAAATCATTAGTTCTATACTGGAAAATGTCAGGAATAGAACTAGCACCAGGAAGTAAGATATTCACAGCAAGATATAAAAAACTATATGTCTTAACAACAAAACATAAAATAACAGCTAAAAATAAAATAAATAAAATAAAAATAGAAAATCCGTTCGAAAGAATAATATCAGTTATAGACAACAATGATTAGAGTTATAAAGAAATAGACATTNTATTTAATATTAATAAATACAGGACAAGAAGAAAATTATGTTATAAGAGAATTAATACCAGAAAAAGAAATAGTAACGAATGAACAACAATGTTCAGAATTACCAAAAGCACTAAGAAAAATTGAAGAAACGACTGAAAAAGAATTAATTATTGGAGGAATACGAATATTAATAAATTTAAAAATATATCAAGGAGATAAAAACATTACACTAGGAATAAAGTGGTTAGAAAAAGTCAAACCATATAACTTAGAAGATAAAACAATTAACAATAAGTTATGAAAACAAAAAGATAATAATCAAAAGAACCTTAATATAATAAAAT
>ML336849.1:0-20031 GCA_005239505.1 Nicotiana paniculata | reverse complement strand
AGATTTGGGAAGAAGGGCAAGCTTAGCCCTAGATTCATTGGTCCGTTTGAGATTCTTGATCGACTGGGAGAGGTGGCCTATAGACTTGCATTGCCACCTAGCTTATCAGCCGTACATCCAGTATTTCATGTGTCCATGCTTCGGAGGTATCACGGCGATCCAACCCACGTGTTAGATTTCAGTACTGTCCAGTTGGACAAGGACTTGGCTTACGAGGAGGATCCGGTAGCTATTTTAGACCGGCAGATTCGTTAGTTGAGATCCAAGAGTTTCCCTTCTGTTCGTGTTCAGTGGAGAGGTCAGCCTCTTGAGGCATCGACCTGGGAGTCCGAGTCCGATATGCAGAGCCGTTACCCTCATTTATTTCCCGACTCAGGTACTTCCTTCTTCAGTCCGTTCGAGGACGAACGATTGTTTTAGAGGTGGAGAATGTGACGACCCAAAGGGTCATCACCTATTTTATTACCTATTCCGTACTTTCGAAGCCTTGAAAACCTCATCTGTAGTTGCCTCGATTTGCTTGCGCAGTCCGGGCGCGTAGCCGGACAGCTTAAATATGAAATTCTGTGAAAAAATGCTATAAATTTGACTCCGGTCAATATTTTGGGTAAACGGACCTGGACCCGTGATTTGACGATCCTGAAGGGTCCGTAAGAAAATATGGGACTTGGGCGTATGCCCGGAATCGAATTCCGAGGTCCCAAGCCCGATAAATGAATTTTCGAGTAAAAATTATTTTCTGAAAATATTTATGGAAATTGAAAATGAAATCTGATTAGAAAGTAATGGTATCGGGCCCGTATTTTGGTTCCGGTGCCTGGTACAGGTCTTATATATGGTTTAAGCTCTTTATGTAAAGTTTGGTTGAAAACGGATTTCGTTTGACGTGTTTCGGACTTGAAATGGAAAATTTGATGTTTTATGAAATTTGATAGAATTCATGGATTTTGAGGTTTAATTCTATGTATATGATGTTATATTGGCGATTTGATCGCACGGTTAAGTTCGTAGGATATTGTTGAGTCAGTGCATGTGATTTGTTAGGAGCCCCGAGGGCTCGAGAGTGTTTCGGAGGTGTCTCGGAGCGATTTTGAACTTAGGAAAATTGCTGGTTTTTGCTTCAGCTGTTGCAGGTCCCTTTTGTTCTTCGCGATCGCGAAGCCTCTTCCGCGTTCGCGAAGCTTTAAGTTTTCCTTCATCGCGTTCGCGTCCCTTCCCTCGTGATCGTGTAGGGTTAATTGAACCTGAGGGCTTAGCCCTCTTTTCCTATTCGCATTCGCATACAGGTTACCGCGATCGCGTAGCTTTACAGGTCTCCTACATCGCGTTCACATGATGTCCCACGCGTTCGAGTAAGTCAACTTCTGGACCCCAGTTTTTTTTACTCTTCGCGATCGCGTCCTCCCTTCCGTGATCGCGATGGTCTATCCAGTCTACTCTCCGCGATCACAAACCCATTCCCGCGATCGCGATGCACAATTTTGCCCAGTGGTATATAAATATTTCCAGAACCAGTAGCTACGAGATTCACTTAGAAAATAACGAACTTCTTCTTATCCAAAGCCCATAGGCATCCATTGAATCCATCCATCATCAAAACTTCTTGGGTTAGTAAATTATAACTCATTTCCTTCATTTTTCATCTATAATTAATGAATTCCTAAGCCTAAAACATGCAAATTAGAGTAGAAAATCTGGAATTTGGGTAGAGTTAGGCCCCTTTTGAATTTTCTTGATTAAGACCTCGTTTTGGGGTCGAATTTGAAAATAAATTATATATTCGGGCTCGTGGGCTCGTGGGTGAGATGATTTTGGTCTGAGCCTTGTGTTTGGACCAAGCGGGCCCGGGGTCGAATTTTGATAATTTTGGAGGAATGCTAGGAAATGGATAATTAGGCCATGTAATTGAATCATTGAATCCTTATTGATATACTTGAGCTGATTATGTCTAGATAATATCATTCCAGAGTTGAATTCTAAAGGAAAGGCGGTGTTAGAGGGTTGATTGCTATACTTTGGACCTGAGGTCAGTGTTTTGCCTAACCTTAGCTTGAGGGAATAGGAGTTGAGTATTATTTGCTATTTGCTAATTGTCAAATACGATGTATAGGCATGGTGACGAGTATCTATAAATTGGTGTCTAGCATGATCGTGAGTCCTTATATTGTGAATATTCTGATTTTGTGGTAATTTCCATTCTTAATTACGATTCCTATATGTTGTGAAGAATATGTGAAGGGAATTGTAATCTTTAAACTCTGTTGGAGCATTGGATCAAATTGTAACACGAACGATGAAGGTATATGAGATAATTGTATCCTTTGGAGCATTGGCTCAAGTAATAGAGTGAGTTATGAAATGAAGTGAAAGAAAGAGAAAAAGCTACTAAAATATACCCTTGACGGGTCATTATTGCTTTGTATATTGTCTCCCCTGTTGGGATATTGAGGTTATTGTTATTGTTCCCTTGCCGGGATTTAGTTGCTGATATTGTTCCCTTGCCAGGATTTAAATTGTTTAATTGATGTTCCCTTGCCGGGATTTCTATTTTATTCTGCTTACTTTCTTGCCCTTGTTTGTGATTGCTGTTTGGGTGAAGAAGAGTGTTAAAGCACGAAGGGTGATGTCGTGCACTTTTTGATATTGTGAGGAAGAGTGTTAAAGCACGAAGGGTGATGTCGTGCACTGTTTGATATTGTTCCCTTGCCGGGGTTATTATGTCTATTCTGTTTACTCCCTTGCCCTTGTTTGTGATTGTTGTTTGGGTGAGGAAGAGTGCTAAAGCACGAAGGGTGATGTCGTGTATTGTTTGACATTGTGAGGAAAGAGTGTAAAGCAGGAATGGTGATGTCGTGCCGTACGATGTACCATTCCGTACCGATATTCATTGATTATACTGTGAGGAAAGAGAGTAAAAGCACGAAGGGTGATGTCGGCCATGATTTACATTGATTACATTATACATTGCATATCTCTTGAACTTCTAGGAGTTTGCCAGGTGCATGGGTGGATTCTTCTTCCATCAAGATTCCCACCCTATCTGTTAGCTTGTCGATTCTAACATCTTGATTTTGCATGCACTTGGTCAAGCAAGCGATTGCTTCTGTCAAGTTTGCCAACTGCTCCTCCATAGATGAAGTGTTTGTCACCATGGCTTGCATGATTGTCATGGACGATGGAGAGCAGCATGGATTTTCACACAGATTGATCCTTGATTGGCTCACGCTATATGGTGTAAGTGGGGAGGATCCATCACTTGAAGCATCATCATCTTCCTTCACAGCAGAGTGCTTGGATCCGGAGAGGTCAAGTAGAGCAAGAGTTTTCTTGATCTTTTCAGCAACATCGCTTCCTCCTTCGGGTGCATTTGTGGAAGATCTTGCTCCTTTTGAGAATGAAGATCCAAAAACAGGGATAGATCCGGACGGTAATTGGGGTGCTTGTTGTCCTAAAGAGATTTCTTTGCTCTTCGTAACTGGTCCAAAGCTTCCAAAGGTAACGTCGAGTATGTTTTCCACATCAGCATAGAACCTGGAATTAGCAGCCTTGGCGGAAGTTGAACTGGAGTTGATTTTCTTGGAAGCCATTTCGTTGTTCTTGAACTTTGATGATTGAAAAGTTGAGATGAGAGGTAGAGATTGTCCCACGGGGCATGCCAGAATTTGTAGAAAATAAATTGCGTCGAGAAAAAATATAATCAAGACCGAAAAATATCGCAACAATCGTAGTATTTTATTTCAAATATTTGAGTGTTACAATCTCTATGAATCCTCTGATTCTTCTTTTCAACAGTAAATAAAAGAGCTTTTGAGCTTAATCTTGAATTTTATTTTATTTTAATCCAAGTGCTTGAAGCTTGATCTTGATCTTGACGTACTTTTAATCCAAGGGCTTGCAACTTGTTCTTGAATCTTCGTCTTGATCTTTTAATCCTTAGAACACTTGAATGCTTGTAGATTTTAGAGAAATCCGCAGCGTTTGATCCACGAGCTCCCTCTTGCTTCTTGTTATAACTTCTGGTCCCTTTTCTGGGTTATGAAGACCCCTATTTATAGTTGTGGAAGGGAAGAGTTGTGATAAGAACAAACTCTTTCCGACCAATCAAATTGAAGTGTGACATGACCGCATTTGATTGGCCAGAACATGTCACTTGCACACGTGGCACGGTTTCATTGGCCTTCTAATGTGACTTGGCATACCTTGTCATTTTGACACGTGGCACGATCTCATTGGCTCTTCCGTCTGACTTGGCGTGCCACATCATTTCACGTGTGGTACTAAACTGGACCTCTTTGAAGATGATATCTTGGACCTAATGAAATGGGATCATCACTTTAGCCCAACTAAATGGGCTAGCCCAATGGATTAAGACTTATTTATTAACCCATATGTGTTGGACTTATATAATTAATTCAATTATATTAGCCCATAATATTTATTTGGACCAATATATCTTGAATTTAAAATATAGTCCAAATTATTTAATAAATTTACATGCCTACAATTACCCATCCTTATTCTCTCTCTCTATGTCTCTCTCTATCTCTCAATCCCTGATTCCAGTAATGTAGAGCAAAGGGAAAGAAAACAACAATTCCACCATTGACAGTTATTAAAAAGCTTTGAAGCTTTGAATTCGAATTTGAATTTTCGAAAATCATTATTTGTTTGGATTGAGTTTGTTGCAAACAATTGAGAATATTGTTTGGAGTTTATATCTCAATTTTGAGGGTGTTTTGGTGAAGATTAGACTTGATTTTGGCTGAATTTCAGATTGAATCTCGAAAAAGAAGAAGAAGAAGAAGACATGACGTACATTATACTTACAAAATTGTAGTAAAGTTGTAGAAAAATTATATTCTGTTGTTTATATATATATTTTTATTTAAATATTGTATGAAAGTTGAACAATATTGTATAAAAATTATATTTAAGTTGTATGATATTGTAGTTGTATATAACTGGGTAGAAATAATGTAGATAAATTGTATAATATATAATTATTTGTATGATATTTATTTTTACTATGTATAAATCAGATACAAAAAATACAAAAGACATTGTATAAAATTTGAATAAAAATTGTATTTAAGTGGTATGATATTGTAGTTGTATATAATTGGGTAAAAATAATGTATAAAAATTGTATAATATATAATTAGTTGTATGAAATTTATTTTTACTATGTATAAGTCAGATACAAAATATACAAAAGACATATTGTATAAAGTTTATACAAAAATTGTATTTAGGTGGTATAATATTATAGTCGTATATAATTTGGTAGAAATAATATATGAAAGTTGTAAATAAATTGTATGAAATTTATTTTTAGTATGTATAAATCATATACAAAATCAGATACAAAGTATTTGTTGGTGCCTGTTGAATTGTATGTCACTCCTAAAATTTTAAGTTGTTAGAGAGGAGACACATTTATTTATTTAACGAGGTCCACACAGTTGTTACAAGCGGAAACATGCCTTAAAAGCGAAATAACAAATAATGTGTGAAAGCATGTCTTAAACCTAAATGACAATTAATATGAAACACTGGACACTGAAAAAGTAACATCATCCCTGATCTTGCAAGCTGGTAAGCATTACTGCTCCCCGGGGGTGAAAGAATTACATGTACAACCATGCAGATACAATGACATAGAGGGTTTTTTAAGTACCTTGGACTTTAAAAAAAATAATGATACCAGCTTAATGGTTCACAAGATAAAGTGCTTCAGTTGTTACAATTTTTCTGTAATTCAACATCATTTCAATTTGCTTTGGTAGGATACTCAAACAACGTTTTTTTAGGAAGTTCATATGAACTTATTGCAGCATTCGGCTTAAATCCCATGATTGGAGAGGGATTGAAGAGAAGAGGGAAGAGGGGAGAGAAAAAAAGAAGAGGGTGTAACTAAATCCCTTGATTGAAGACACAAATTGTATGTATTAGGTCGGGTAAATACCAAAACATGAACATTTTTCGTAATAAGGTTTCAAATAGTGTATAGGAATCCCTATATACTTCCATCACACTGTAACCTCAAGAACAGAAGAGAACGAAAACGAAACAAAATAAGAGAGCAAATTAACCTATTTCACTTTCATCCTCCATCAAACTGACCTTAAGTGGAATATATAATCTGCAACTGTTTCCTGTACATAGTTTATATGTACCAAAAACTAACTGAACCAAGCATAAAACCCCACAAGAGCTTTTCACTGTACAATTCACCTGTAAGAACTGGACTAACTACTTTATTATACTACTTAACCATTGATTTACACAACCACCAAGTTTTAGTCAGTGCAGCAGCAGTATCAGCTCCTTGTTCAACTCCACAACCAACCACCCGCTGCCGTGATTCTTCTCCTACATCACGAATTTACACAGCCACCACCTACTCTGAACTATATATTCACAAGCTATGTACCTGATTGACCAAGACAGCGAACCTACGAAAGGTAGAATGAGCCCTGTCCTTCAGTTATGGCATATAACAGTTTTTCCTTCATTTTCTCCTGCAAAATTTAGAGTGAATAAACAAAGTTATTTGTTTTGCCAAATAATAATAAACAAAAGAGACCTCACACAAGGCCGTGAAAGAGAAAGGACTCGACTTTTGAAGAGTAAGGTGGTAGCTTCAGATAATTGGCACATGTCATCACACTAGGCAGGTCAGCGTCAACCCAACCACTGCAAGTCTGCGACAAACCAAAAGAGCTTGACATTAGAGCAGGAAGTAACATAATATAATAAATATCTTCCTCTTGTCAATTGGACTATATTATGCACTCGGGATATCCACATTGTACGAACCTTCCGAACAATTGTTAACTTTGGGCTTAGAGATGCCAGACCCCCTGGAGGCAGTCTAGGTGCACCAGTCACAAACTGCAGGAATGCTCTCTGTTGTTTGCTGTCAAACTCCCTCATAATTTCAAGTAACTGTAAATTTCCAGGAGGTCAATTGTCATAAGAAGCAATTGGTTCCATGAATAAAATCTGAAAAGATAAGATAAGGATACAAACATTCACAACTGGAGGACTGCTAGCAGTGTACCCATGATCAAACTTGATGTGATCCAGAAGCTCATTGGACTGCACAAAAGAATGATAATCAGTGAAAATGAAACAGGAAATTGAGCTTTTAAGGTAATATCAATAGCTGCTCAGGAAGCAAAACTTACGTTCCAAAATCCACACTCTCCACACAACAGTCGCTCTAATTCATCCTCTGTGAATACTTGAAGATGTTTGATGGGGAAAACCTGAGGAATCAACAACATTTAAGAGGACTGATATTGGACTGCTATAGAGAAGGCGAAGACTTTATAGAAAAAAATGAGTAACATGTGAACTACTTTTAGAGTTCCAACCAAATGTTATGGCAATATATGATATGTGGGGTGACTGATTTCCTCATTTAATGCAAATGAAATTGCACGATCTTTGTAATTGCATGATCTTTAAAATAGATAATTTTCTGGGTAGTTCCCTTACATGCGAGCTAATATCTAAATACTTTAACTGGCTTGCTAGTGTTCATGTGCCGGATGACACATACTTCAAAAGACCACGCAAATCTTTTTGAGAATCTTTTTTTTTTTTGAGAATGTTATACAAATTCCATGTATGTTTTCATCACATTTTAAAAGACCAGCAAATCTTAAAATGTGATGAAAACAGACATGGAATTTCTTACAAATTTCTGGTGTTGCTACTTCCAAAGAGTAATCAACAAATTATTCAATTGATTTTCCCCTGATGCAAACTATAGTTGCAGATCTATAACTACAAGAGATTATACTTAAAGATTCGTTTGATTGACGCAGACCTGATCAAAGCCCGACTTGAATGCTCCAATTTGCCTTGATATCCCAGAATTTAAAGAAGCATCCACAATGAGTGAAACATATTCCTCTAAGTTAGACATGTCAACCTAGAAAGCAAGTCATCAACTTCAATGATTAGCCTGTTAGAATCGCACAAAATATCAGGCATCAACTTGTAGAGTGCCTAACCATTTTTGCATCGGATGCAGAATTAAAGACATAATCTGGATAGCCAGGAAGAGTATAGTCAAGGTAAAGATCATCAATTTTCGTATTCCCGAAATTAAGTTCAAGGTCTAATGATGGTTTTCCCTCAGATAGTGATTCCAGATGTCTTTTTCTTTCAACAAGAGCCTGAAATTCTAGGAGAGCCCTACCAAGTTCGGGTTCAAATGACTGGATGTCATATACCGTGAGTTCCTACAAAAAGAAGAGAACGTAAAGGAAACTTAAGAACTAGAACTAACAAAGTGGCCTATTAAAAACATGGAGCATACCCTCCCAAGAACAAGTTTGTAAAATGCTTTGGATAAAGGAAGATCCAAAACCCTGCCATCTTGGAGAGCCTTTGCAACTATCTGGCCCAGAAGCCCAAACTTTTTCAGCACTTCAGAGAACTCTAGGCCATTTGACGAACAGGATAAAGGTGACCATGGGCGAGGGAAAAGACCAAAAGAAGAGAAGAGCATTCCAGATTCCTCCTCTACACTCATGGTTCCACTAGCCATGCTATCACCTCTCCACATCCCTAGCCCAATCTTCTGGAACTCATGACCGACCAAGGTAAAAAATTCCAAGGTTGGGCCAAGACCAGTACCAACCTCATCGCTATATTCCACCTCAATGACAACTTTCTGATCGGCATGGAGGTCCATCATCTGTATTGCAGAATCCAAAATTCTATTTCGATGAACTAAGATTTTTTTCCGGCGGAGGCCACCACTGTTTTGATGCCTAACGCTCATACCCCCTGTCGTATTATGAGACGACGGTTCAGGCTGGATTGGCGGTTGACCAAATGCAGTCAGGCGGAAATACTTGCATCTTGCCTCAAAACCAAATAAAAAGGGGCATGAATTAACCAACTGTCCACACCAAGGTGGCATGCCACCTATGGAAACAGAAAAAGGATTCCTCATTTGCAGTTCTAGTTTCTCTGTCAATTTAGGGTTCGCAAACTCATTCTGAGGGAGATCAGAATTTGTGCCCTTTATATCACTAAAATCGGTGGTCTTCCCTTCTGCAAAAGCATACATTTTTACATGAGACATGAGATGAAAACTGAACCTGTTCAGGCCTTCCAAGCTTTTCAGAAGAAATAAGATTTCATAAGTTGGACTTGATTTCTCAAGATCAACTATTTCGCAGCCAAACATGCTAGAGAAAAATGGGGTGTACTGCCACCAAGTTATAGGTTTCCCAGATGGAGTAGAATCTACAACGTGTTTGCAACTCTGAGCACATCCTGGTTTATGTCTCACACATCTTCTGTAGGTCACCCTGTGTACTTGACTCCACATGGTTGAATTAGTAATGATGTCATTCCCTGCTTTAATCTGCTGCTGGAGTACAGTTTGATATAGGGTTAGCTTCTGGTTCAATTGCTGTCCCTCCAAGTAGAATATCAATTTAGGTGCAACATCTTCATCATCAGAACATCCAGTACACCCTAAACTTGTGCTACTATCATCTTCAGACGAACAAAGTTTTCCTTTCTCCAAAGACTCCTTCAAGGCAACATCAGAACATAACATCAGGGATATGTTAGAATACAGAGGAGTTCGTTGATTTGACATAGTCAATAAGATTCCGCAGCTATTTAGACCGCAATATAGAATCACTCACAAGATAAAGAAAATGCCACCCATTGCAACGAAAAAATTGAGGACATGCTAAAAATACATAAGAAATAACTAGTTAAAACTATTACCAAAGATAAAGACTTACTGCATTAATATTTGAAATATCCATTGAATCGCTCTTTGTTTTTTCTATGCCCATACTTTCCGCTTCAACAGATAGTTGTAAGTTACTCTTCACCTCCTGAGAAAAAACCGTAAGAATTTTGAATGAAGGAAGCTCATTACCATTAAATAAAAGATGTAAACATAACAGATTGAGACGCAATTAGTACAAATAAAATTTTGATAAACAAACCTGCGTTTCATGGGCATTGATGGATATGGTGTCCAATTCCATGGGTCCTGGACTTTTGCCTTGAGACGTGCTTACATCTTGAGATGAACGAGACGATGACTCATCTTCCGTAGCCAGAGTGGGAGGTTTCAACTTCTCACTTTTCCTTCTACTCACTTTTGGCCACAAGTATCCCTCAATTGTTTCCAAAGGCGAAAAGGGATCTACATTCACAACACTCTCTGTATAATCTCCAAGTGAAGACTCCCCATCACCCTTCACAAACTGGACCTTCAGACAAGGATATGAAGTACAACGCCCATATGGGACAGTAGCATACGAGTTTCGTAGCTTAGATGCATGACTCAAGATGACTGGGAAGTTTTCCACAGAGGAAAGTGCACTGTGCAATCTCTTTATCAGCGCAAGAAAAGTGGAGTCCTCCAGAGGAGGGACTGAGTTATACAAAAGTAATCTACCAAACAGCTCAAATCTCTTTTCTACAATGTACAGCTGATCTACTGAACCATCACCATCTACCTTTTGTCCCAAGTATCGGCCATTGGAAAGGTAATTCACTAGAGACTTTACAACTCCACTTTCAATGAACTCAAACGTCGAAATGGCATCATTTCCATTTAACTCTGACATAATTTGATGCAAAACAGCGTAAAAGTCTTCTTTCTCTTGAAGAGGAGCAATGCTGCTACTAGCTTTGTGGACCAGATCAGTTAACGCAGAAGAGAGAGTCTTCAGCTTCTGTAGAACAGTGGTTATTCCTAAATCAGGATTCATTGAGTCTGTTGCAAAGTAATTGGTCCTGATACGCCTAGCAAGATTTTTAACAGTCTCTTTCTCTATCTTGCAGGTCCTTGCTTCGGGTCCTGTTGGAGACTCAGAAGCAAAACAGAGACATTTTACTGCAGCACATGGTACTGATCCTTGGCAGGTTTCATCTGAAAATAGAAATTGCGAACATTTTTCCGGAGAAAGAAGTGCATCAACAGCAAAGAGAACACCCTCCTTTACAAATGAGTTCAAGAAAACATGAGAGAGC
Source organism: Nicotiana paniculata (assembly GCA_005239505.1). Classification (NCBI taxonomy): domain Eukaryota; kingdom Viridiplantae; phylum Streptophyta; class Magnoliopsida; order Solanales; family Solanaceae; genus Nicotiana; species Nicotiana paniculata. The sequence goes on along the minus strand of ML336849.1, from coordinate 9,003 downwards.
TTCTCTAGAAGCTTATCAACAATCTGAAGGGCTAGTATCAGAACATGAGGATCTTTGCGAGTAAAAACTCCAGCTAAGAAGCTGTTCGATACAGAGAAGTCAGTTTAGCCTAATAGAAAGAAGATATTAAGATTTTGCTTAAAGCAGGGAGTAAATGAAACCATCTCACCTTGAAATATTAGTATTTTGAAGAAATTCAAGCATGTCAGATTTGCTGAAATAAACTAACTTATTGATAACAGATAGACAGCCGTAACAAGCATATAAATTTACACCAGAACTGACCACCTGTACGATGATTAAAAAAAGTTAGTTAAAGCAAGAACGCTAGAAACTAGAGCAAACTAATGTAGATACCACAAATGAGAGAAACCACCTGGATTAACACAGGAAATAAATCAAAGCCAAATTTCTGCAGAAGATCGGGGTGATTGATGAGGAAGTGTTCTTTGTCTGCAGCTAGTTGGATATTCTGCTCTCTGGATATGGGAGGAAGAAGTTCGTTTAACAACTTGAGAACTTCGTCTACCTGAGGAAGACAATAGAACTCTACTGCTTCAGCAGTCATCACATGTAGAGACATAACCATCTGACAAGATATGAGCCAGGACACTGACATTTCATAAATTTACATCCTAAACTTATACATAGCTACCAAAAGACAAGAAACGCTTCAAATTAATGCTTATGTAATTGAAGGTATTCCAAATAGGGTGGAATTGCTACAACCCCAAAAGTAATGGAACATCTACTGATATTAAACAAAACTAAATAAAAAGAAGTTACTTGAACGGCAGACAAAGTTCAGCACTATTTCATCATAATTGAGCAGGGGCACAAAACGATGAACTCCTGATGATCCCACCACTGTATGCTAGCTGTTTGTTTCAGTGATCAGACGCATGATTTACAATGTTTTTATATGAAAAGATCCATAAAACTCCTATTCAAACGTTGAAGTGATTTTTCTTCTTTGGTTTTCAGCCAACTTCAACCATTGTCTTTTCCTATTTCCCTCTCCTAAAATCTAAGACTAAAAGGTATAAAATGCTAATTCTTTCAATTACATAGTATGGGGGAAGAGAAATAGGAGACCTTTAGAATGGAAAGAGCTTGATTTTGTACATCTGAGAAATAGCCTCCTTTTTTTAATGTCTTTTTGGTACACCTATGAGGTTCCTAATTGTATAGACGATTGGATGTCTTTCATAGAGAATCATATCTTTCTGCCAATTCTCTACTTTTGGCATACCTCTTGTATATAGGAGCTTTCCCAGTATCAACAAAATTATAATTACTTGATAAAAAATCAAGACTTGCATATCAAATTTATGGTGGTATTCACTCCCTTTTATTAATTCATACTACTCTTATTCCTTCTCTTTCACAACAAAGAAGCAGCCTTTTCAACCATAATCTAACCACAGCTCTTAGCTTCCATAAACTTGGTTAACTATGCAGTTGTTCCAGATCATACACTCGAATAATATTACATTTTCATCATGATAGCATCACTCTTCCACATTCTGTCTGTTCCAAAAAGAACACCCGGCAGCTCCTCTAATAGCAATCCATGAGTTCATACTAAAACAGAATGAAGCCATGATGGATCACTTATTTTCCACATAAAAAAGAAGACATTGATATCACTCAAAAACTATAGTGCGCCCTTATTGGTCCCTCTCTTTTTTCAACTTGAAAGGTAAAATACGAGCAAGCGCCTTTGAATGAGTCAACAGATAAAGCACAAAAACCATGCTCGAGGCAATGGAGAATTATCTAGTCAAAGTTACCAACAGTCTTTGAGAAACCAAAAGTTTAACTGGTTTCATGACTACCAGATGTAAGTAGATAACATACCAAGAACTATGATTAATCAAAAAAAATTCACATGACAACTCCCCATTGCTTCTTTTTTTTCTTTATGCTCAAATCTATGCTACAATTCCCTTTTCATATGTATAGCTGCGAAACAGAATTCCATTTAAAATAACATAACAACCAACAAACAAAAGAATAAGGAAACTATATAAAGCTAAGACCTGATTATAGTGCCCATCAACCGTCAGAGTAGAAGGCCCCCCATGTGAGCTGTCATAAGTGGATAAAATGTCCTTTGATATGCGGCTGATGTTAAGTTCAAAGAGAGTCCTGACGGCCACAATAGATCCAGCAGCCAGTTTGACAAGTAACCCAATTAAACCCTAACATGGGAAAAAATTACTTCTAAACTAAGACAACGAAGAATGTAGACAAGGGATATTCATATCTGATGACTGCAACTAAAACACACAACAGCTTACAACGTAAACTGATTGGCAAACTGTTGTTCGACCATTCAACTGTATGAGATGTGTGGCTTGCTGAACCAGACCGTGTTTACATAGTTCATCCAGCATATCGGAAGAGCGACATACTTGCTCCACTATTCTAATTAAGCAAGTGGCTACACTCTCAACAAGCTGAACAATGAAGAAACCATTTCAATGTTATAAAATTGTAACACTGAACAATTAACAAAAACCAATAAAGGAACAGTTCTTGGAACAAACTATACCTGTTTATCCTCGTATAGAAGAAGATTACACAAAATGGGAACTGCCTCCATCAAAGGTGACGGACATTCAGAGGGAAGCTTTTTACAAATATTTACTACAGTTGAGAGTGCCTTCCTCTGAAACAGATAAATAAAAACAAAGAGAAGAAGATCAACTTCTCAACCTTCAATTCATCAGTTTATCAATACCAGATTCTTAATGTTAATGCTTTACCTGCACACTTGTCGAAAGGAAATCAATATAACTTAAAATGGCCATGATAGCCCCAGATTGCAAACAAACAATCGGCTGGTCATGTGAAATTTTCTCCAGTGCTTGCAAACACTATGTCAAAGAAGAAAAAAAAAATCAACCACAGGAATCCACCTATAAAGCTTTCTACACTTTACTTTAGTACAAAGAAGATAAATTATTGATAAACCATTTCGCACACCTGTTCAGCCACATCCAAGTACTCAATGGCCATTAACCTTTGACAAAGGGCAGGAACTGCATCATGTCTAACTAGGTAGACCGAAGAACGAGGATGAACTTCACACAAATAAGTCATTGCCCTGATAGCTAATAGCATTAAATCAGGATTGCTCTCATGTCTAGCCAATCTTACAAGAATGGGAGATAATGAATCCGCCATTAAGTTTGAAATCGAACTATCAGGAGAAAAAGATAACAATTCACATAGCTCAGTAAGAGCGGCCAACAGTGCTGATTCGTCAGATAATTCCTTGCTCAAACTTGACAAAATTCCTTTGAATTTGCCCTGATTGTCCAGCGATTGCCGCCTGTAATAGTCCCGGAAGCTATTATCAGATTCACAAGATCCGTAAGCAGAGTCCTTTCCACCTTCACTTGACCCTGAACTTGAGGAAGATGTGTCCACATCGCCATTGTTGCTTTCGTGTATAGAACTCATTGTAGTATGAACCACTGACTTAGAAGTACTTGGCCTGAATTCCATGGAGCTACAGGCTCGCTTATCGGCAGGCAGTTCATCAACAGTTTCAGTTCTTTTCTGCCCCCGGTTTCCCATTAAACAACACCAAGCCAGTTCTATAACGCTGTCCTGTCAATATTATAAGCACTTCTCTCTCAACAACCATAATCATTCTCAAATGCACCAAACGACAACAGGTTTAGTTTTTTCAGTCATCTAAACAAAATTTTGGATAAAAATTCGAACAAGCAAAATGGATATAGAGGGCTCATAAGGCCAGTTTATCCTTGTATAAATAGCACAAGTTGTGGATATAATCCACTCATTGATTAATCCACGGAAACAAAATTTTGGACTTCTCTAGTTATGGAATTACAAAATGTCACAATAAATTAACCAGTAACAAGGAGAACCTCCCAAACGAAGTCATCATAGTGTTATATGCTGATCATGTAGTAGAACAAACAGACAGTACATGCTTATAGCGACAGAGTGAGTTTATGTTATGCACACTGACGGCAGAGGCGGAGTTAGAATTTCAAGCTTATGGGTTCGAGATTCTAATCGTTTTAGGTTTCTGAGTTCGAAATTAATAATTAAAACATATTCAATGGATTCAATGGATTTTTAAGACAAATACAAGGTTCGAACCAAAGCTACCGCTCACGGCACTCTAGCTCTGCCCCTGACTGACGGTGTAAAAAATATTTATAGAATCAGGTTATTTATAAGGTAATTACAGGTAACTAACATGCTATAATAGGTTAAATATCACTGCTAAGTGTAAAAGAATCTCTAAGAAGTCAGTGTATAAACTAAATCCATCACAATAGAAGAACATATCAACGTTAAAACACTAGAATTAGCAACAACAAAAAATGCATTCTTTCGACTAAAAAGCCTCATAAAAAAAAGCACCCAGAACAAAAGTCCAGAGTGATTTAAGCAAATACATACACATACAAACATCTATACATAGTTTCTGCAATTTAAAGGAGGTGATCAGCTTGAAGCTATAGGAAAAAGCACAAAGTATGCAATTTCTGTAGGATAAATAACCTTTACCCAGATGATTAAAAAGTGTAATAAGATGAAAATTACAAGACCCATAATCACTTTTTAACCAAAAATAAGAAGAAAAATTAATTCTTGGGTACCTAAAGGCGGTGGAGTTTAATCGATCTTTTGTTTTCTTTTCTATTTAATTACTTCCCCTTTTATCTTTTCTTCTTCCTTTTTCACAAATTCTGCGTTGAATATTTACACATACAACACCAAGCTCAGTGTGTGTGTGTGTGCGTGTTTAATTATATACAATGGAAAATAAAGGATGATGATGTTTGATGATAGATAATGATGAAAAACAGAGTAGCGAAAAGAGGGGAGGGGAGGGGCGGGGTGGGGGTGGGGGTGGGGGTGGGGGGTTGAGTGTTAATTATAGTAAGAATGAAATTCTATAAGGTAATAAATTCTATGAGATTAAGGTATCTACACACTAGAAACTATCAATGTTGATGCAGCTTCACCATCAAAAGGTAACCCGTGATGGACTATATGGAATTTTGATCATAATTCATATGCTTTACAAATATATGTCAACCATGGACAAGGTATCAATGCTTCGATTCGGTCGATTATTTTATAAAATTTATATCATACTAATTTTTCGGTTATTCTATGATGTATAATTAAAATTAAATTTTGAGATATAATACCAATCATGTCGGTTTCTCTTCAGTATCGGTATGACTCGATTAATTTTCGGTATCTTTTTAGATGTCATTAAAAATCACTAGTAAAATCAAAATGCAATAACATACTTATTTTTATAGGACTAAGCAAAATTTTCTAAAAACTTTTACTTTTTAAAGAGTGATGAATCAAGGAAACATGAAAGATGGCCAGAATATATATCATCAATTATTTTATAGCAGCGTAAAAAACTAAGCAAAGAAAGGAAATATAAATCACACGAGTGAAAAAATATTAAGCAAGATTGGACTCAAAAATAAAGTTTATAGAAGATTAAATATTCGAAAATATAAATTTAATTCATACGAAAGGAAATACATTCAAATTTGCTTCTCATAAATGTTAGAATATCTTGTGTCTTGCTAGTGAATATGCTGAAATTAATTTAGTTTCAGTAGGAGTAGTATAATAAGTTTGGGAATTAGGATTTTAAGTTTAATTACTTGTTGGCTTGTAATCGTTTCTTAATTCCAAGGTCCAAGGAAAAATCTAATGCTTTCTTATTTTAAATTTACTATATAAATATTTTTTTCATGTAAATTTATTCGGTACGGTTCGGTAGTTTTTCGATTTATTTTCAAAAAATAAAAAACATACCCTAATTATCGATACCATTATATATTTATATAAAAACCTACGATTTTATTTTTAAAAAAAAACTGAAAATCGATTCAGTGCGGTACAATTCGATCGCTTTAGTCGATTTTTAAATATCCATTAACACTACTAAATCCATAAAGAGTGTTGTGGTAAGATAATTTTCATTCATAAACAAAAGGTTCCCGAAAAATTTTAATAGTAGATCATGCGAAAGAGAATGTTATAGTAAGATAATTTTCATTCTTAAACAACAGTTCTATTTTAGACTTACGGATATGAATTAGATATGACAATTCAAAACTTTAGACCCCAAAGACCAGAGGCGGACCTAGGATTTGAAGTTGGTGGGCGCCATAATTTTCTTTGATGTATACTTTATAATGACTAATATAAAATTTGTTAGGAACGTTTTTTCGATTTTTTTGAGTTGATTCAGGTCAACCTATGTAACGACCCGGTCGGTCGTTATGTAGAACCTGCATTATAATTAATGTTCGTGACTTGTCATAGGTTGGTTATACTATTATTTATGTTTTAGAGTTGGTAGGCTGGAAATCAGAATGGTTGTAGTGAGAGTTTAGTCGCTTAGTCTTTTAAAAAAAATAGCCTTAGAGTTGGAAAAGTCAACCGAGAGTTGACTTATTGAGNATGACCTCGGAATACGGATTTTATGGATCGGATAGCTTCGTTAGGTGATTTGGGACTTAGGAGTGTGTTCGGAATATTTTTGTGGTGTCCGGTGTAGAATTAGGCTTGAATTGACGAAAGTTAGTTTTTGGAGATTCCGGTCGGCAGTGAAAAAATAGGCTATCAGGGTCGGAATGGAATTCCGGAAGTTGGAACAGGTTCGTAATGTCATTTTGGATATGTCTGCAAATTTCAGGTCAATCGGAGTTGTTTTGGATAGTTTCGACGTCGTTGGAGGATTTTAGAAATTTCAAAGTTCTTAGGCTTAAATTTGATGTGATTTTTGGTGTTTTGATATTATTTTTAGTGTTTCGGGAGTGCAACTAAGTTTGAATGATCATATATGAGGTGTTGGTATGTTTGGTTGGGGTCCCGAGGGGCTCGGGATTGATTTCGGGTGATTAACGAAGTTTTAAAGTTGGTAAAATATAGCTTCAGCTGCTGGTGCTGGTGTGACTGCACCTGCGAAAGTGTGACAGGTGCGGGCCCGCAGGAGCGAGCAAAGATCCGCAGATACGGAATTTGAGAGGCCCCGTAGAGGATCGCATGTGCGGAAGGAGGATTGCACCTGCAAAGTCGTAGGTGCGGAATGTGAGTCGCAGGTGCGGAGATAGGCAGTTTAGTGAAAAGGCGCAGGTGCGGTTGTTTTGACCGCAGGTGCGAGACACTGGCCGCAGGTGCGGAACCCTTGTGCAGAAAGTATAAATTAAAACCCTCCGCGACCATTAGACCTTTTAACACCATCTTTAAACAGGAAGAATCTCTTGAGGCGATTTTTGAAGAGGGAAATCAATGTTCTTCATAGAGGTAAGTGTTTTGATCATTAAAACTCGTTTATGGGTGATTATAGAACACAATCTCAGCAATTAATTCATAAAAATCAGTAGAAAAAGACGGGTTTAGGGCTTGAGATTTATGAGACCTTTAGGGGTTGATTTGAGGGGTCACGAACTCCGATTTTAGTGTTCTTTATATATACGAACTCGTGAGATGATGAAGAACAGTTTGGTATAAAAATTTCTGAGTTTCGGGATGCGGGCCCGGGGGGTCCGGTTTTGGCTAATTTCGGGGTTTGAGCTAAATTTGGTACTTTTCAATTGGAATTCATTCCTTAAGCATAATTTGATGATAAAAATCTGAACTTGGTAGATTTGGAGCACTCAGAGGCAGGATTTAGAGGCAAAGGCACTACGGAATAGTATTTTAGCCGGTTTTGAGGTAAGTAACGTTTCTAAACTTGGTTCTGAGGGTTCGAAACCCCGAGTTAAATGATTTATGACTATTGTTGAGGTGAAACACTTTCCAAGTGACGGGCGTGCACCGAGTATTTGTGGCCTGGCTTATCCCATGGCACCGCTTAGTGATTATTCTCTGATGATATTTGTACTTCTGTTAATGTGGTAATTGTGAACCTGTTAGAAATCATGTTAAGTATAAATGGTAGGCTTCACGCCGAAAATGCTGAGACCCGAGTGGTCGTATATTACTGTATCATTTTGTGATTACTTGATTTCATATACTCAGTCATGTTATAGCATATCACTTCATATCTCAGTCTCAGTATTGTTAATTATATGCATACTTATCATTGTTTCGGGCTGATGGAGGCATTTGTGATCCATGTGAGTGAGACTGAAGAGTAATGACCGAGTGAAGCCGAGAGCCTGTTATTGAGACAGTTATGATAATGGACTGCACACTGTAGCAATATTTAAATCATGCCTTCGTTGGCTTGATATGGCGCTTGGGCCACTAGGGCCCCTCCGGAGTCTTTACACCCCCAGTGAGCGCATTGATATTGAGTGATGGATTTTCCCTGGGCATGGATCGTGTCCGAAGTGGATGTTATGTGAGGGATGGATCGTCCCTGGACATGGATCTTGTCCAAGTGTTGTATTCCGGAGATGGACTTTCTCTGTGGGGCTGGATTGGCCTTCTTCCTTAGTACGGAGTGACTACGGTCACCGGTGTTTATGCATATTCCGGGATAGAACTTCCTCGGGCCTGAGAGCCATATATAGTACTGAGTAGACTTCTGTGGGAGAGTTGTGAGCACTATGTGCATATCAACACTGGTTTCATACATATATTGTATGATGGCATGTAGAGTATACTGACATACTTGGCATATTTACTCATCCTAATAAACTGTTAGCATGTCTAAAATTCTGTATATTGGTTATTGTAAAATTTTGAGGTTTTGTCCGTCACTACTTCTCGGCCCATAGTTTGGGTTCCTTACTTCTGAGTTGGTGTACTCACGTTACCCCCTGCACCTTGTATGCAGATTCAGGTTCACCGGGACCTGGTAGTGGATATTGAGCAACATACAGAGTTTTCATTGGAGTTGTCGAGGTAGCAGCTGGCGATCGCGACCCCGTCTTCTCCTCCTTATTCCACCTATTGCATTTATTTTGAGACTATGTTGTCTATTTCTTCATTCTTTATTTTTATATATATAGCAACTCATGA